>MDKI01115604.1:0-79557 GCA_005239505.1 Nicotiana paniculata | reverse complement strand
TCAATTAACTGTTATGAAAACTGATAATTCTGTTTTACATTGCATTAGTATCAGTTATTCAATAATATATGTTTCTCTCAATCAACTGCAAAAACTTACATTACAGAAGAGAATGTTGAGTATTCATGAAGGATGCATTGTCAAGTTAAAGACATCATATAGAGAATTGAAGTGAATTAGCTAGTTCAACTTCACTATTTTTAAGATTTATTTGAATATGTTCTCTTGCTGAGCTACCCTTGTACTTTTCTTTGTGCCATTTTAAATGGAAAATTGTTGAAGGATCAAACTCTTGCACAACCTTTTCAGGTAAAAGAATATTTACCAACAAATACTAATCAGTATAAATTTGTGGATGATAGAAATTAGACTTCTGCATATTCATGAAGTCCACATATCAAAACGTGAACAAACTTTCTCAAGGAAGAAAAATGAAGAAGTTTAGTAGAACCTTCAAGCAATTGAAAAGTAAAGGCGCATAAACAAAATGGACCATATACTGAGAACAAGGTTAATGCAATCACTGAAGCCAAAGAATGGTAATGGTACTACATATATGGTGTGTGATGTTTTTCCATGTGTAGTTGGTTGGGGCTATTGTCGTCGCAATGCGGAAGGATATTATGTCTTTTCAGCTCGGTAATTGTGTTCCTGAGAGCTTTGAGAATATGCTCAGGTTATTATGATGCTTACTATTGGTTATCGCGCGGTGTTGATATAATGGTAGGATGCTTGCCCATATGTCGGGGCAATGAATGACTTGAAAGGAGGTCTTCTTAGAGCGTGATCTTGAGATTTCGGTATTTTAGTTCCGGCAGAGGAAAGGCAATTAAACTATGAATGTTGAAATTTGGGTTGAAAGAGTAATAAGACTTGGTGTTTTCAAGCGGGGTGGAATTTTCATATGTGATGTGGTATCGATGTTTTTGATATAATAGAATATGTTAAATTCGTCGGTGTTATAGTTTCTTCGGTTGCATTGGGTCAGAGTATTGTGAAGTAATATTGAAGAAGCGGCTGTCAGAGGTCATGGTGTGTTCAGTATTGAATAAGTATTTCTAATAAAGGCGGCTCGAGAAAGATGATCTTCGAAAAGGTTTGAAGTTCTGGTGATCTGCTGGTTTAAGTGCTACAAAGATAGTTATTGGCCTAAGGCAACGACTGGGCAGCAAGGGATAAGGAAGGACATGTGGGAAGTATCAGGTGATGGTTAAATTTCTAAAAGGTCGGGTGTAAGAAAAGAAGGTCAGGTAGTTGCTTGCAGGAGTGAGTTTAACCAAAGTGGGAGAGTGGCAGCGTAGCATATGAGTTCTGTGGTAAGATAGATACACCTCTAAAGGGAAAATTTGGAGTGATTTGGGAATTTTAGTGGAGGATGATGGGGTCCACAGACTTAAATTGAAATATTGGCTATTTCGGCGGAAGGTTGGATACTACAGAGAGGAGTTGTTCGGGATAAAGAAGGATGCAATATAGTGGTGAATTGGAAGATGTTGTCCGCTTTTAGTAGATGTCCAGGAGGAGCGGACGTACTGGTAAAGTTGGTAAATGAGGACGGGCGCAGGATGGGGTATTGATGTCATAGAGATTGTGCAGTACAATGTCGTTGGAAGGTGTTAGTTGGTAATTTCCACAGGTGGGTTATCTCCTGTGAGCAGGTTAGCGGTCGTGTGGTTGGCAAGTTTCTGCGTGTAATTCTAGTGGCTATTCGGTGGGAGGCCGAATATGTGAGTGATGCTAGAGAATTAGAGTATTCATGGAATGCTGACAGGAGAATTTAGAAGAATTTGACGGGTTGGTTGATCAAGATTATGTCAGCAATGAAGAAATAATTTCGGTGGGGTCCAGAGTGGTGCAAGGAGTAGCTTCGGGCTAAGTGGGAGAGTCCCACCGCCTGCGATTGGGTTGTAGGATTATTTTCTCATGGGGTTGCGGATTATCGGCGTATTGGCAAGTTATTACAGCTAAGGGGAAAGGAGCGAAATGGTAATTGCGCATGGGATTTGATAAATGCGTGCAAAAGTTGGCCCTATTGAACCAGGGTTAGGCTTTGGAAGATTCAGAATTTATGCTTAATGCATAGGTGAGTTATAAGGGCAGTGACTCAATCACGTGCATCATTGAAAGGGTGTTCGTGTGCTAGAAGAGCCTTGGAGTTGATTGTATTCGGGCCAATTCAGAGTGGGTGACTCTCAATAGTGGTCCTAATGAATTAGAAAGTTAAGAATGCGGTGCTTAAGGGTTTCATGACCGCAGTATGGCTAAGGATCCGGACTTGCAACAGATTGTGATAGGAAGCTCGGAATGTTCCATGATGTTTTCGGCTTGCAGTATGGTATTAGAGGAATGAGAGAAATAGGCTCCGGACTTGTAGGAAGATTTCCAAGATGGGTATATCAGTCAAAGATGTGAATGCACGAGCAAGGAGGGCATGAGATGGTTCATGGGTTCTGAGACAATGTGGTCTCGTGATATAAGTTCGCTCAAGAGGAGGGCGGATTTGAGTTCACAATGTTTGGATGAGGCTATTGTTACTTCTAAGTCAAGTACAGGATAACTTGGAAGAAAATAGATTGGATAGCCATGGTTAAAATGGCACATGTACGGCAGAGATCAGTTCCTTCAGCGTGATTAAGTTATGCATATGATTTGTGACGGTACGTGCGAGGCTTGTCGGTCGTCGTGATAGATTTTATTTGGAAGCATTCAAGCACTATGGCATGTCATGGGTGGGCGGACCCCGGAAGGGTTATGGTGGTATAGACTACTACTTAAGGATTTGCATGTATTGTGATTGTGGGAATTCACTCGTGTGTTGTGGTGGTTCTCTTGAATTGAGATAAGTAAAAGGTTTCTATGTGATGAAGTGTTCACCCTATTAGTGGTTCAGAAGTTATGATGGAATTATTGCGCTATCTCATATTGGCATGTTAGGTGCGGTAAGCAGTATGTAACTAGAAGTAAGGATCGAGGTTGCGGTTCGGTGTTGACAAGGATGTCATGAGCTCGGATGAGCAATAAAAAGGGATTTGAATGTTTAGAGTAAGCTAGTGTTGTCTTCAGTGTCACGTGAGATCGGTGTTTGGTGAAAGAGACTTTGCATCCTAGTTATGGATTCTTGATTTGTTTTACAGCGTTAGTGTGGCCAGTAGTGGGTGTGCAGACTTGCTACCTTATGTGGAAGGTCGTGGGAGCATGACCGCGGGATGATCGTATGAGTGTGACATGTGTCACTTAATGGATTGAAGGTTTGGACTGAGTATAAAGAAGTGTAATATTGCTTATTTGAGAATTTATGCCTGGAAGACGTTCGGTTCATTTGGTTGTGGATTGTGGGGTGTTTGTCCCGGCTATGGCCTGTCATGGGTGGACCCAGGTAAAGCTATTAGCCTAGTTCGGTGCGAGCAAGGTAGACTCGATGTTTGTGGATGGATTTAAATATGATTATGGGCTCCGTATGAGTCAGGCATGTTCATATCGGTATAGCTCTTTACATGGAAAGGTATTAGAACATCAGATGTTGTTTAGTCTTCGTTCATCTCATGTAATATTCTGTTGTGCCGTGTGAGTTAGGAAACGGCTTGATATTTTCCTATGTGTTGAATTCCCGCGTAGTGATGATGTTATGTGAGCAGGATAGCTCTTGAGATTCAGATTATGTATCGCACCTCAGTTGTGCTTGAGTTTTGTAGCATATGGCTCTATCAGTCCCCCCAAGATGGTATTGTGCACTTAGCGTGGTTGTGACCGATGTTCGATATTCTGTGGTAATGAGCAATTTAGCTCGGTGAGTATCTTCTTATGTAAATTTTATGTGTGGATCGGGTGGCACATCTCCACGGGTATGTTATTTGGATCGGGCTGCACGCCGCAACAGTGTGATGTTGAGTAAGGTTCCCTATATCTATTTTCTTGTGTTTTGCTTCCTACTTTTCGGAGGAAGGTTCATATTAATTGCGTGAGTTGATCAGTTCCTTTCATAATTCGTTTTCTTTATGTATCGCCTTCGAGTTGTGACCTACTGGCGCATTGTGGCATCGTGTGAGACTGTTGGTCATGTCTGGGGTGATTTGTTTCCTGAGCAGTTCACACTGGGGTGAGACGAGACTATCGGATCAGGGATCAGTGCGATAAGGTTATGTGAAGTGTATATTAAACAACAAATACCAATAGTTGGTTCATAATGAGGTGATGATTCTAGTCAGGAGAAGAGATTCAATGATTTGTTGACTCTGCAGTTGGTTGTGAATTTCTCTATGTCTCCTCCGTTGTGGTGGTATCGTAAGCGTTATAGCAGGACTTATATATATATATGCGTCCTGAGGTACATCGGGAGTATCAGATTCGTGAAATTTTGGCTATTAAAGTTCAGCGATTGTCATTGTGATTAGATGATGAATTATGCGGTGCATCGTGCTAATTCAGCATAGTTATGCAGTCATGTTCTGGTACATCGTGTGGTAGTTGATACGGTGTTCATATATTGGAAACAGGCCTGGCAGAGGATTTAGGATGTTGAAGACCTGGTTTTAAGGCTCATTTGCCTAAACAAAAGAGGATATCTTCTGAATTGTTCGAGCAAGTTTACTCAATTGGGTTGTGGTAGCACGGGCAGGTGAACGAGGTAGTAAACAGTGATATTAGATAACCCTAGAGCAGTTCTTAGCACGTTCGAGGACGAACGTATGTTTAAGTGGGAGAGAATGTAACGACCTGACTGGTCGTTTTGAGCTCTAGCGCATCGTTCAGCGGTTTGAGGCCATGAGCAGCTTCATTTCAGGTGTTATGACTTGTAGGTGTGGTCGAAATTGAATTTCGGAAAGTTTAGAGTCAATTTGGAAAGAAAATTCTCATTTTAGAAGCCTTAAGTTGGAAGAATCGACTAAGATTGGATTTTTGAGTAAACGACCTCAGAATCAGGATTTGAAGGTTCCATCAGGTTCGTATGATGATTTCGGACTTGGGCGTATGTTCGGATGGATGACCGGGAGCGTTTCGGCGCATATTGTATAAGTCAGCATTTTAGAAGAAATTTCACAAGTCTGGGTTGAAGTGCACTTCAGTGATATTGTCGTCCATTTGGGATTCCGAGTCTGGGAATAGCTCCGTATGGTGATTCTGGAGTTGGGAGCGCGATCGGAAGTGAATTCGGAGGTCCGCAGGTTATTTTGAAGTTATTTGGCTAAAGATAAAAATTTGAAGGTATTTGAGAAATCCAACCAGAAGTGGAAATCTTGATATCGGGGTCGGAAGGCGATTCTGAAAGTTGGTCTATAATGTTGAATGTGACTTATGTGCAAAATTTGGGGTCAATCGGACATGATTCGATAGGTTTCGGCATCGAATGTAGGAGTTGGAAATTTCAAAGTTCATAAAGATTGAATTGTGATGCGATCCATTGTTTTGATGTTATTTTATGTAATTTGAGGCCTCGAGCAGGTCCGCATTATCTTTTGGAACAGGTTGGTGTAATTGGACGGGGTCCCGGGGGATTCGGGTAGATTCCGGGTTATTAACGGATCAAATTTGGAGTTGAGAGAAAGTTGAGGCTGCTATCATCTGGTGTGACCGCACCTACGAGGATTTGGCCGCAAGTGCGGAAAAGGGTGGCTTGGCTGGGGGCCGCAGGTGCGAGGCTATTTCCGCACCTGGAAGGCGCAAATGCAGAAGAGGGAGAGCAGTTGCAGAGTAGGCTGGGGAAGGAGGAAGCTGCAGGTGCGAGAGTTTGGGCGCACCTGCGGGCTCGCAGGTGCGGAAGGACTGGAGGCAGTGAAGTGTTTTAATAAACGGGTTTTGGCCATTTCTTCTCATTTTTCTCTTAATTGGGCGATTCTTGGAGATCTTCAAGTGGTGATTTTCGAGAAATTTCAGAATCCGGGCACGTGGGCTCGAGGGAAATTTGGTCAACTTTTCGAGCGGAGTTGGGAATTTATATAATTTGAATTGCTACAAGTATCAGAGTATATTTTCATTGGTTTGTCCATTATTTGGTTAGTTTTGGGGCGTTGTGCATTAATTTGGGTCATCGGAAGGGCTTGGAAGGGGTTGGAAGACGGTTATGGAACTCCGGAGCGAGGTAAGTCTCCTTTCTAACCTTGTGAGGGGGAATTGTCCCCATAGGTGAACTAGTCGAATATGTGCAACTATTTGTGGGGGCTACGTACGCACAAAGTAACGGGAGTCCGTGTGTAGCTACTATCATGCTTGTGTCTGGGTAGTCTAGGACCCACTAGCATGCTTTACTTGTTGTACTTGAAACTTTGCTAATAAAATTACACTGTTAATATTATCGAATTAGTAATTGAATACCTAAGAAGGTTGAAGTTTATTTCCCTTAATCATCTAGAAAAGGAATTGATTTTTCCTGGAATAATTGTTTTCCCGATAAAGCATGTTTTATTTGCCATACTTGTAACCTTACTGATAAATTTATAATATTTAAAACCTTATCGAACTTGGCAAATGAATTTCCAGAAAAGATTTAAATACTATCTTCGAGTCCATTAAAAAGAGAATTTTATCACCTCCTTGAGTAACTGTTTTCCTGATAAAATGTGAATTAATGTGTGAATATGTGTATCTATGAGTACCTGAGTCGCACATATGATTCGCGAGCAGGGTAACTCTATTATTATATATGATCGCGTCGCATGATTGATTCACGAGCGGGGTAATAGATGCATCTATGGTTCGATCCGTTCGACCCTTCGGCAATGCACAGTTTATTATTGTTGGTTCGCACCGTTCGACCCTCGGCATTGCTTGCACATGATATTTACTGCGTACTTGCTGTGATTTTTACCTGATTACTGGCACGAAAACTTTAAATTGTCAATTGAAATGACGAAGATTTAAGAATATTAAATGTGAAAGAACTTGCTATTTCCTATCGCTACTTGTTAAATTGCCCATGATATTCATGCTTAGTGTCATCTTTGATTTCATTAAATTTGCCTCTAGCAAGTGTCAAATTCGACCTCTCGTCACTACCTCTTCGAAGTTAAGCGAGATACTTACTGAGTACACGTTGTTTTTGTACTCATGATACACTTGTTGTGCATTTTTATTGCACAGGTAGATTCATAGATAGTGGCCCTGCTTGACGCAGTGATGCAGATGACCTGGAGACTTAGACGAGTTGCACCATCCGGAGACGACCCGCAGCCGACAGAGTCTCCCTCCGATATATTGTACTTTATTTTAAATTCCTTGTCCAGTTTGTACTCCAGGCAAGTATTGTAGTATAAGTAAAATTCTTAGAAATTTGCTCATGCACTTGTGACACTGGGTTCTGGGATGAGTTTGGGATGTATTTTATTTAAATGGATTGTTAAACCATCGTTACTTACTTAACGGATTTTTATTCACTTATCATGTAATTAAATGAAGTTAATATAGATTTCAAACGCTAAAATAGGAATTTAATTTAAATTATTAAGTGTTGGCTTGCCTGACAGTGGGGTCCGGCGCCATCACGACCTTAATAGATTTTGGGTTGTTGCATAAAACCAAAAGGAATTGTACATTACCTCGGTGTACTGGGAAGGGGCCTATGATGTATGTTCCCCATTTGATGAACGGAAAAGGGGAGGTGACCGAGTGGAGGTGTTCGCCTGCTTGGTGAATCATTGGGGCGTATTTTTTAAACCATTCACATTTCCTCACGAAGTTTGCGGCATCCTTTTTCATGGTGGGCCACTAGTATCCTTCCCGTATGAGGCATTTGACCAGTGCTCGGTTGCCGGAGTGAGCTCCGTAATGGCCTTCATGGACTTCTTCGAGGAAGGGCTGGGTTTTGTTCGGTCCAAGCACTTCGCCAGAGGGCCACCGTAATAAGAAAATGTGATTATTTATGTAAATGAGGAATTATTACCAATAACTTGGCAAAAACTACCCACTAATTGCCTCTACTCATGGAGTATAAATAGCTTGTATTTTGAGCAACAACCACCCTTTCTTTACATAACCTAACATCATGTAGCAACTTTTGCGCGAAATCCGACTCGGTTTACATATTTCTGAATGTAGAACAGGATTATTGGACGAAATTTGTATAAGAAAATATACTAAAAAGATAAATATTCTTACTCTAGTTTTAGGGAACTCTCATGCTATTATTACTTTTGTAGTAAGTTCAATAAGCATAATAACATCTAAGTGTGAGATAAGACATGTTCTAACAAATATTCATCTTTCTTAATTCATTCGTTAAAGTTAGTTGGACCTGTTTACTGAAAGAGTTAGCTAAGTACTGATTTAAGAATTAATTTTATAAAGATGAATGCAGATCAATATTTGCACTAATTTTACTCTTGAAAGAACATAATGAAATAATAAAGTCTTTCCTTTCAAAACCTACTTTGCAAAGGTTGCCGAAATCGTGTTAGACTTTAGGCGCATACAAATGTAGAAGTTTTCCTACATGTGAATTGTTACGACGGAACATGATATGGTAATAAAATATAAGTGTTCGAACATAATGATAGATTTAATAGAATTTACTTTCGCAACTGCCTCACCTAATTAAATCATTTATGTAATATTTTGGCAATAAAGTTAACCAACAACATCAACAAAAGAAATGAACAACCACATGAAATCCGACTTTCAGATATATGAAATTCCTAGTGTATACATGAGCGATGAGTGAGTTATTACCACACGCAAAGCTGTGAAAAGTAGATTACCTGAAATTTAAAATTGAATTCAATAGCATCTCTGTACAAATATATGAATAATCTGGACCTAACTTTCATATATTATGTAGTTCCAGAGTAATTTATTTAAGGGCACAAATGGTTCATGTTTTCGACATGACAGTACTGATATATGAATTTTTTTTTCAACGCGTTCAAAGATGTGAAAAGCAAAACGACAGAACTTTATAAATAAGTTTAAAAGAGTATCTATATAAACTTACAACGAATATGGACTTGAACTTTGCATTTATAGTAGCTCCAGAAGTCGTCTTTCTAACGGCACAAGCGGATCCTGGTTTCAACGTGTGTCCAGACAGATATAATGTTTTTACTCTGGACGCGCAAAGCTGTGAAAAGCAGAAAACCTGAAATTTACAATTGAATTCAATCGCATATATAATCCGAACCTAACTTTCGTATATTATGTAGTTCCAGAAGTAATTAATTTAAGGGCACAAATGGTTCGCGTTTTTGGCATGACAGTAGTGAGATATGAATATTTTTCTCAACGCATGCAAAGATATGAAAAGCAAAACGATAGAACTTCATAACTAAGTTTAAAAGAGTATATGTATAAACTTACAAAGAATATGGACTTGAATTTTTTATTTAAAGTAGATCTAAAAGTCGTCTTTCCAACGGCACAAGCAGATCCTGGTTTCAAGGTGTCTGCAGAGAGAAATAATTTTTTTAATATGGACGCGCAAAGTTATGAAAAGCAGAAAACCTGAAATTTACAATTGAATTCAAAAGCGTATCTGTACAAATATACGAAGAATTTGGACTTAAATTTCGTATATTATGTAGTTCCAGAAGTAATTTGTTTAAGGGCATAAACGGTTCACGTTTTTGACATGACAGTAGTGAAATATGAATTTTTTTTCAACGCGTAAAAAGCTGTAAAAAGCAAAATGACAGAACTTCATAACTAAGTTTAAAAGACTATATATATAAACTTACAAAGAATCTGGACTTGAATTTTGTATTTATAGTAGCTCGAGAAGTCATCTTTCCAACGGCACAAACAGATCCTGATTTCAACGTGTCTGCAGAGAGATATAATTTTTTAAGTTTGGACGTGCAAAGCGGTGAAAAGCAGAAAACCTGAAATTTACAATTGAATTCAAAAGTGTATCTGTAAAAATATACGAAGAATCTGGACCTAAATTTCGTATATTATGTACTTCCAGAAGTAATTTATTTACGGGCACAAACGGTTTGTGTTTTCGACATGACAGTAGTGAGATATGAATTTTTTTTCAACGCGTGCAAAGCTGTGAAAAGCAAAATGACAGAATTTCATAACTAAGTTTAAAAGAGTATATGTATAAACTTACAAAGAATCTGGACTTGAAGTTTGTATTTATAGTAGCACCAGAAGTCATTTTTCGAATGGCACAAGCAGGTCCTGGTTTAAACTTGTCTGCAGACAAATATTTTTTTTTAGTCTGGACGCGCAAAGCTGTGAAAAGCATAAACCTGAAATCTCTAATTGAATTCAATAGCATATCTGTACAAATATACGAATAATCTGGACCTAACTTTCATATATTATGTAGTTCCAGAGTAACTTATTTAAGGGCAAAATGGTTCACGTTTTCGACATGACAGTAGTGATATATGAAAAAAAATTCCAACGCGTGCAAAGTTGTGAAAAGCAAAATGACAGAACGTCATAACTAAGTTTAAAAGAGTATCTATATAAACTTACAAAGAACATGGACTTGAACTTTGTATTTATAGTAGCTCCAGAAGTCGTCTTTCTAATGGCACAAGCGGATCCTGCTTTCAACGTGTCTGCAGACAGATATAATTTTTTTACTCTGGACGCGCAAAGCTGTGAAAAGCAGAAAACCTGAAATTTAGAATTGAATTCAATAGCATATATGTACAACTATATGAATAATCTGGACCTAACTTTCATATATTATGTAGTTCCAAAGTAATTTATTTAAGGGCACAAATGGTTCATGTTTTTGACATGACAGTAGTGATATATGAATTTTTCTTTCAACGCGTGCAAAGCTGTGAAAAGCAAAACGACATAACTTCATAACTAAGTTTAAAAGACTAAATGTATAAACTTACGAAGAATATGGACTCGAATATTGTATTTAAAGTAGCCTCAGAAGTCGTCTTTCCAACGGCACAAGCGGATCCTGGTTTCAAGGTGTCTGCAGAGAGAAATAATTTTTTTAATCTGGACGCGCCAATTGTGAAAAGCAGAAAACCCGAAATTTACAATTGAATTCAAAAGCGTATATGTACAAATATACGAAGAATGTGGACCTAAATTTTGTATATTATGTAGTTGCAGAAGTAATTTGCTTAAGGGCACAAATGGTTCGCGTTTTCGACATGACAGTAGTGAAATATGAATTTTTTTTCAATGCGTACAAAGTTGTGAAAAGCAAAACGATAGAACTTCATAACTAAGTTTAAAAGAATATATATATAAACTTACAAAGAATCTGGACTTCAATTTTGTATTTATAGTAGCTCCAGAAGTCGTCTTTCCAACGGCACAAGCGGATCGTGGTTTCACCGTGTCTGCAGAGAGATATATTATTTTTAGTCTGGAAAAGCAAATCTGAGAAAAGCAGAAAACCTGAAATTTATATTGAATTCAAAAGCGTATGTGTACAAATATACGAAGAATCTAGACCTAATTTTTATATATTGTGTAGTTCCAGAAGTCCTTTTTTTAACGGCACAAATGATTCGCGTTTTTGACATGACAGTAGTGAGCTATGAATTATTTTTTTCAACGCGTGCAAAGCTGTGAAAAGAAAAACGAAAGAACTTCATAACTAAGTTTAAAAGAGTATATGTATAAACTTACAAACAATCTGGACTTGAACTTTGTATTTATAGTAGCTCCAGAAGACTTCTTTTCAACGTGTCTGAAGACAGATATAACTTTTTTAGTCTTGACGCGCAGAGATTTGAAAAGCGGAAAACTAGAAATTTACAACTGAATTCAATAGCGTATCTGTACAAATATACGAATAATATGGACCTAAATTTCGTATATTATGTAGTTCCAGAAGTAATTTATTTAAGGCACAAACGGTTCACGTTTTCGACATGACAGTAGGGAGATATGAATTTTTTTTCAACGCGTGCAAAGCTGTGAAAAGCAAAACGACAGAACTTCATAACTAAGTTTAAAAGACTATATGCATAAATATACAAAGAATTTGGACCTGTTTTTTGTAGAAATAGTAGCTCCAGAAGTCATCTTTTCAACGGCACAAGCGGATCCTACTTTCAACGTGTTTGCAGAGAGATACAATTTTTTTAGTCTGGACGTACAAAGCTGTGAAAAGCAGAAAACTTGAAATTTACAATTGAATTCAAAAGCGTATCTGTACAAATATACGAATAATATGGACCGAACTTTCATATATTATGTAGTTCCAGATGTAATTTATTTAAGGGCACAAATGGTTCGCGTTTTCGACATGACAGTAGGGAGATATGAAATTCTTTTTCAAAGCTGTTAAAAGCAAAACGACAGAACTTTATAACTCGGTTTAAACAAATATATGTATAAACTTACAAAGAATCTGGACTTGAATTTTATATTTATAGTAGCTCTAGAAGTCGTCTTTCCAACGGCACAAACAGATCCTGCTTACAACGTGTCTGCAGAGAGATATAATTTTTTTAGTTTGGACACGCAAAGCTGTGAAAAGCAGAAAGCCTAAAATTAACAATTGAATTCAAAAGTGTATCTGTACAAATATACGAAGAATCTGGACTAAATTTCGTATATTATGTAGTTACAGAAGTAATTTATTTACGGGCACAAAGGATTCGCGTTTTCGACATGACAGTAGTGGGATATGAATTTTTTTTTTCAACGCGTTCAGAGCTGTGAAAAGCAAAACGACATAACTTCATAAATAAGTTTAAAAGACTATATGTATAAACTTACAAAGAATCTGGACTTGAATTTTGTATTTATAGTAGCTTCAGAAGTCATCTTTACAACGGCCCAAGCGGATCCAGGTTTCAACGTGTCTGCAGACAGATATAATATTTTTAGTCTTGACGCGCAAAGCTGTCAAAAGCGGAAAACTTGAAATTTACAATTGAATTCAATATCATATATTTACAAATATACGAATAATCTGGACCTAAGTTTCGTATATTATGTAGTTCCATAAGTAATTTATTTAAGGGCACAAACGGTTCGCGATTTGGACATGACAGTAGTTAGATATGAATTTTTTTCAATGTGTGCAAAGGTGTGTAAAGCAAAACGACAGAACTTCATAACTAAGCTGAAAAGAATATCTGTATAAATATACAAAGAATTTGGACCTTATTTTTGTAGGTATTGTTGCTGCAGCAGTCTTCTTTCTAACGGAATAAGCGGAAGGTGATTTTTATGTATCTGCAGAGAGATTTGTTTTTTTTAGTCAGGACACACAAAGCTGTAAAAACCTTAATACCATAAATTCAGAACTTACTTCCAAAGCATATCTATATAAATCTATAAATAATGCTAACCTTATTTGTGAACATAATGTAGATGAAGTAGTTCTCTTTCCAACATCACAAGCGGATCGTGGTTTCTTTCAACATGCTAAATAAAACAATGCACAAAAAAGACATTATCATCAAAAGAAGCGTACCACCTCAACAATTCATATTAAATTTTGGAAGACTTCTTTAAATACTACATTTGTAGCTTCATTACTTATTTGTCCATCGTCATCATAAACCAAAACTTTTAATCCTTTTCTAGTTGTAACCCGGGAAAGAGCAACATATAGTTGTCCGTGTGTAAACACTGGTTTCTTCAAATATAATCCCACATGAGACAATGATTGTCCTTGACTTCTATTGATTGTCATGGCAAAAGATACAGCGATTGGAAATTTTCTTCGCTGGAACTTAAATGGAATTCTAGCATCAGATGGAGTCAATGTCATTCTAGGAATAAACACTTTCTGTCCAGCCATATGTCCTGATAGAACCTTGGCTTCAATAACTTGATTTCCAAGTTTAGTTATGATCAACCTTGTTCCATCACACAATCTTGACTGATCAATATTTCTTAATAACATCACTGGTACACCAACCTTTAGAGTAAGAGTGTGATTTGGAACTCCAGAACATTTAATAGTATCCAAGAATTCTGGTGTGTGTATATGTTCCAACGCTAAATAAGTCTGATCAGAGCTGCAAATTATATCGGAACTCAAATATGATTTCTCAGAGTTATGATTGAGCGAAATCATATATGATTGATTGATTCCACCATATCAAGAGTTGGAGCAAGAATGGCTCTTTGTTGGAGGTATCCAATATCATTGCAACGATGGGTGAAATCAGGATATATACTTTCTACAATTACAGATATTGCATCAACAAATTCTTTTATCAAAAGATCATCCAGTATTTGAACTTTTTCATTGCCATCAAATGAACTACCTATCATACCATCACCAATTGCCAAAATCCAATCTGAAAATTCTCTCAACTCATCCACATGAGGCCCTATTGCATGACCTTGCAATCTCATATTCTTTGTTAGTGTTAAAAGTTGACAATAAGGCCATAAATAAGATTAATTGAGAGAAGCATTAACAATATCTTGTCTATTACCTTTTGGCATGACATGTAATATTTGCCTGAAGTCACCACCAAGAACAACTATTTTACCTCCAAATGGTCGTTCTAAATTAGATACATCTTTGAATCTAAGAATATCTCTTAGAGTTTTATCAAGAGCTTCAAAACAGTATCTATGCATCATCGGTTCCTCATCCCAGATAATCAACATTGCCTTGACAATCAAATTTGCTAAAGGAGTACCTTGCTTGATATTACATGTTGAATCTTCAGTTAGATTGAGTGGAAGTACAGATCTTGAGTGAGTTGTTCGACCACCTGGTAACAATAGAGATGCAATCCCGTTAGATGCAACATTTAGCCCAATATCTCCACTAGATCTTATGGCAGAAGCCAGAGTCCTCCAAATAAAAGTCTTGCATGTTCCTCCAAAACCATATAAGAAAAAAAATCCACCTTTGTCTTCATTTACAGCTGTAATTATTTTCTCATAAATTGACTTCTGCTCTCCGTCAAATTCTTTAATAATTGTTCATGTTCCTCCGCCAGTGCGCGTCTATTATAACGCAAATAATTATTTTGTACGACTGAAGCATGTAAAAATGCGACAAATAAAGATGATACACGTATACAACTAAGCATCATAATAACTTAAAAAATACAAATGCTTTAAGATTCAATATCAACAAATGCAACTTTAAGATTGAAAAAATAGAGAATCAAACAACTGAGTAAGACAGAGAATATTCTTCCAATAGAAAATGCATATGTTCTTCTTTTTTCCCATCTTTTCATTTTTTGTTTCAAAACAAACTTAAGAGGGAATTCTGCGTAAGTTAATTCTCTTGATTCAGAAAATGCCTTATTTGCTTCAAACCAGCTTTAAAACATAGATTCCTTGACGGTTGGTCTATTCACAACTGCATCAATTGGATCATCATCTGAAAAGATGACATTTTGATTATTCGGTAGGTGAAATGATAGCCTTTCTACAAATGGTTCTCTATGGTGTATTGGGAATTTAAAAATTCTCCAAGCAGCTTCACATGGTGATATGTATCGGCAATCATAATACATATTTATTTCACCAGCAACCCCCGAGTCTTCCTTATTTACACTTTAAGAGAAAGTTGTGGTGACACGATCATTTCCTTTATTAACATACTTAAATAAGTACTTAATCGATCGTGATTGATTTCACCATTCTACATTAATATGTGCGCCATACTTCAATAATAAATATATATTATGTGGCACAACATACCTATTATCCAACTCAATACCTCATCTCAATGTAGTTCTACCATCCTCCCTTCTTCTATAAATAGGATATCCATCTTCATCAACTGTGGTTGATGGCACAAATACTTTTGGAAAGTGCTTTGTACATTTGTCATCCTGCATGCAAGGAGAAGATTTTCTAGCAGAACCGCACGGGCCATGCATCATAAAATTTGTAACAGCCTTATAATATTGAGGATCGACATTTTTATCTGGTAATTCTGCTGAAATTTATTCCATCAATATCTCCGATTTGGGTGTTTAGTACGAAGAAAAAGCAAGATATGTGCACGAGGCAAGCCTCGCTTTTGGAATTCAACTGTGTAAATTACTGCAAAAAAATGATTTATTAGATAAGTAAGTATTTGTATAAATTAATTTTAGTATTAAGTTATAATAACTTAAAATAATTATGTAACAATTTTTAAAGATTAAAAAGATTATACCTGCTTTTACTTCTCCAAAGACTCTATTGTCTCGCAGGTCCTTTATCATGCGACCCAATTTGATTTTGAAAATCCTTGTTAAAATGTCAAGATGATCTTCTGGAGATAGTCCCCTAGTCTCCACAAATCTAGTAATTTCAGGTCATTTTGGGTTGCAAGTAAATGTGATGAAGAGATCAGGGTACCCTGCCCATTTGCAAATTTCCATGGCATCTCTAATTTTGCAAAATGTAACGTGCACCCCCCTGTGAAGTTGGAAGAGAGTATAACTCTTTGTCCTTGAGAAGGTTCAATGTCTCCATGCAAAATAACATGTTCTAAACCATTATAAAAGCGTGCTCTCAATTATTTCTTATGAAACCTAATAAACCTCAATCGAGAAGATTCCATCATTGTATATCCATCTACTGTGAATTCCTGAAATAATCTTTTAGATGACACAATTTTGGAACTTCAGACCTCCTTTCTTGAATTTTGTATGATTAGTATTCATGTGTGCTAACACATTTCCTTCCACCAGTACAATCATCACTTTCATTTAAAGGAATATCTTCTCGGTATCCGTCTTCACCATATGAAAATAGTAATGGATATTGCAAACCCAAATATGCAGCATTTATTTCATTTATCCTTTGTAGTTGTCCTGATTGACTTTCAACAATGATATCTCTATCGGATCTTATTTGTTCAAAATCACCGACCACCAAAGCAGCTACCTCTGAAACCGTCGGTAAGTTGTATCTTCTTCTATCAGAGCCTCTTTTCCCTATCAATCTTATTCTAACATTTGCGCTTCGATCTTTTTGAATTCGATCTATTACCATTCTAAATGACTTTGCAAGAACATTGTGGTCATCAAGCATTTTCTTCAAATCAGTAACAATTTCAGCATGAAGCTGATTGTTACTTTCAGAATTACTACAAGAAAAAATTATTAAATTCAACTAAAAATATTTTTCTTTCAAAAAATTATTATTAAGCAATCGATCAATACTAACCTGATAGCATGAATTCTATTTTCCACTTCATTTTATGTATCATAGATATACAAATGTTCAAATTTTGGAGTAGATCACTGTGGAGGTAATAAGATTCCTATTTGGTGATAGTTTTGCCCAGATAATCTGAATGTTCTCGGTCCCTTTGTTTGATTGAAAGAAAAAGCCATTCCAGCATAGCCAATGATGGATTCTTTTCTTTTTTTATCACTTTTCGAACCTTGTTGCTAGAAAGTTGACAATTAAGGTCGTCATCTGCTATTACTCCTGATGCCTTATTGGAGGATCTAATTCTCTTGTCATACGTCTTGAAAGGAGATAATTTTACTTTCCAATCTGCACCATCTTCTATCACAGATGGTCCACTTTCTGATATGTTTTTTTGGATGGGAGTTTGTGAAGTAGACGTAACTTGACTTTCGGTCATAAAATCCTACAGAAATAGAAAAGGTGGAGAAGCAGTTGGAGAACGATAAAGGCCTTGAATGTATAATTTTTACTATTTCTTTAAAACTAAATAATTAATAATGTCATAACACTATTAATTTTTGGATGATTAACCCAAATTGCTTCTCTCCATCCGAACTTTGTCCATCAGGAATCTTGAATCCCGTTACAAAGAAACACATCATAAAATAAACATTAATTTTTGAAGGTAACATACTGATAGACAACTTAATTTTGTTGTCGTTAATGTATTTGGAGTTTGCTCAGAATAAATTTTACATTGAATATGTATTGGAGCAAAGAGTGGCAATATTCCTTTAGGAGATCGTAATCATCAGTTATCTTCACAACAGTGTACACTCGGTCCTTTTTCTCAATATTAGATGGCTTAACAATAACCTTAAACATGAATCTTTTATAACAAATATCATCCAGTTCACTTGGATAAGAACGGTCGTCATCCAAAACAGAAGCCTACACCAAATTTCATATGTTAGAAAACTTACATAATTGACAACTAAATTAAGTTGATTAGTATACCTCAAGTAATCCTTGCTTCAATTCTTTTGCGGACTTTCCTATAATCTGCATAACTTCGCGATCCCAAAGCAATAATGTTGTAAAAGCGGTTCCATCAATAACACAAACTTGAAGTTGATACCTGCAAGTCTAAATTTTTTAATGTTATGCATTTCCTTTTTATATATTTTAAAATCATATGATATGAAAATCACCTGTGCCCAACAGAACATTGTTCTTCATTGCATTTTTTACAAAAAAAATTGTTCCCAATTTTGTCAACCTTTTTAGTGCACTTGTTGCATGCCAAGTATGACCATCCTCGTTCAAGTTCCAAATTCACCACTTTTGCAGCAATCCAGTAGGTACATTCCTATTTAAGAACAAAAATATTGTTGTAAATTAAACTGGGAAAACATAAAGTAATTATAACTTGAATACTAAATTTAACTCACTTCTCTAAACTTAACCAAATCCGTAATAGTTTTAAACGATTCAATTCCTATGGCTAGCTCATCTTTGATAGAATAACTTTGTTGAGAGCTTGTTTGAGTAATCCGCTCACAGTTAGATTGACATGTTGCAACTAACCTGCATAAATCGCAACGTGATAAAAGTGAAAAAGCGTAGTAATATTATGTAAGCACAAAAAATAAAAAATTACACCCTTTACAAACCTAGATTTAAACTCAACATACTGCGGTAGATTAGAATTGATCCAAAGTTTTGTAGAGTACCAACAACTACGCACTGAGTAGTTACCTATAGATAAGATAAATCAAACATTAGAAATTATAATTTTTTTGGAAACTAAATTTTAAATATAGATGTAAAGTTGGTAAAGTTAGTAAAGTTAGTACTCCCTGATTCACTTTAATTAATTTTTGATTGTTTTCACACATATTAACGAATCCACCTTTTATCATTACTTAACAATAAAATTGATCATAATAACTTTTATTTATTCATTGAAAATATAACAAATATTCATAAGCTCTTTACTCCCGGAGCAACTTTGAAACAAAAAAAGTTAATTCCTTCTTGATATAAAAAAAATCAAATATTATGGATCATAAAAAAAAAGATTAAAAAATAATTAAAGTGGATCGAAGGAAGTATATAATTAATTAATTAATTAAATCCTATAAATAAAGGGACAAAGTAAGAGTATTCCACTAAAATATATTCATTTCCAAGAAACATGCAAGAAAGTTTCAAGAGGTTATCAAACTTAAAAAGATAAGGTAATGGGAAAGAGCAATTAGCAATCATGTTTGTACAATATTCTAATCAGTTTTTGCCTTTTCCCAGCTAAGATCGTATTCGTTATATCAACGTGAAAGGCTCTCTTAACTTTTTTAATATGTTGTCCCTTCGGGATGACCAGTTGGTTTTGAGGGCGGTCATCTATACATATGACTTGGGAATTAGGATCAATTCCCTCTTAATGCCTTCTGCATCGAGCCTATTGCAGAAGGTTTGCTTAGTGCAATTTATATCTTTTGTGTGGTTTGCAGGCTATTACACAGTGGAGGGTTTACCCAGTGCACACAGAGTACTCAACCAAAGGGCAGAAGTTGTGGCAGAGACTGTAGCAACCATAGATTTTCCTGGGATTCCAAAAGACTTTTTTTTCATATGTTAGTGGTATTTAGAGCAACAGTGGAGTTGTCTTTGTACGCCCTATAGCTAGGGACGACTCTACTTTCGATGCAAAATAAAACTTATGTGTAAAATTCAATAATAGTGCAATAAATAATAAATATGAGCTCATAACTTTAGAAATATAATGTGTTCAATACTTAGACCTTAAACGTTAAATCCATAAAATTTAAATCGTGAATCCGCATCTGCCTATAGTTCACAAATTCGAGCCAAGGAAGCAGCCACTAATGCTTGCATTATGTTAGGTTGTCTATATCATACCCCTTAGGATATGACCCTTTCTTGAACCTTCTATGAACGCGTGATGTCTTATGCATGCATCGAACTGCCTCTTTTAAGCGATGTTTAATTGGATCATTTGCGCGTATTCTACTATTTGATCGAGTAACTACTATTTCTCATTAGCCCCACTAATATTGGTATTAGTTAATTATATTCACCAAAATTTAAGCAAATGAACAAAAGACGGAATACCTGAAAAGTGTCACGACCATAAAGAGAAGAATAGGGGCATTTGAACTTTAATTTGTCAAAATTTTCAACTCACTTTATTGATTGTTATGCCATATATGAAAACCTCCCTAAATTTGATGAATTGTGACAATTGTAGCCGCGTTATTTTCTATTTAGTCCAATTATCACTTGATGGATGTTGTTCTCTTTTTGCTTTACTCATGAATTCTCAAATATTAGACTATTGTGCTTTTGGTGCTTTTTCATGTAAGAACTAAGAATTGTATCTGATTTACTTATAACGGCTTTTGCATGGTATAAATACATTATACAAAAAAAAAACTTTCACAGTACGTACATCCAAAAAAATAGCGATAATCTATACTTACCCGCATCTCATACGTATATAAACCTCAAGAAAAAAAAGTAACAAGCTGCTTACAGCGTTCTGGAAGAAATTAAAGAGCACACCATGGGCAAGACATGCAGTTTCAAATTCAGGTCATTCCAAATGCTTCTTTCATCAGGTGAAGGGCTGTATTTCCTTCCTTTTGATGGAGGTGGTGATGATCTACGAGGGCGAGGACTTCTTCATCTTCTCTCTTTGTGCTCAATGCTACGGTCCCTCTTCACAGGAGACCTGTAGCTACGACCTCTGCTGTAGCTGCGGCTGCGACTGCGACTTCTGCCACGACGAGGAGACGGTGAGCGGGAATAACTTCGTCCACGTCTGTTTATTAAAAAACTTAACCATTAAAGAAAACTAGAATATCAAAGAATAGACAGCGTGAAATAAGACTGCAATCGTCAGAGCATTTCACGCACGACCGGATGAAAAAGAAAATGCATAGTCATATACCCCTTGGGGAGTCAAAATTTTGTCATATATTTTTAAAATATGTTTTAAACATAAACAATGTGACTATTATTTGTATATAGTTCGTACATATGTAAAAAAAAAAAGATTATACAAACAATATTAAGAATAATGTCTAAATGAAGACAAAAATTAGAGAATTTGAGTCTCGTACTCCAAACTGGTCATTCTGTTTTGGTACCACAGAGTATCTGGATAGACAAACACGCATACCTGTAGTTCGTAAGTTATGCGTTTCAAGAACTCATCCTCGTAATCCAGAATTTTGTGGATGAAAGGTCTTCTTAAAGCTAAAACCTGCAATCAAGCAAGCAACGACTAACATTACCCAACATACATCACATAACTACAGCTAAACAACAACAATAACAACAATGCTTAACAAAAAAAGTTTGATCTTGTCAAATTGTCGCGTAGGCGAAACTTGGCAGCTCGCCAAGAGTTTGACCTTCTCCGCTCCGGGAAGGAAGCTCTACTTTTCTTCCTTCCCCTAGCTGGCAGTAACACTAGGAGGAAATGGAGAAGATTAGAACTATTTTCATCTTGAATCTAGCACCCTCACAAGTTACTATTCCTCATAAAAAAAATTATGAATGCTGGCACCCTCACAACTTACTATTCCTCATAAAAGAATATTATGAATGTTGGCACCCTTGGTGTGTGATAGCTACGTAATATCCTTGGTGTCATCCTTTTTAAAGATACCAATGATGCCTCAATTCCAAAGTAGTTGTCCATAGAGATAAATCCTCCATATCCATTAATAATTCGTCTTTCAAGACACATCCACTAAGTATATCCGCAATTGTATCTACGCCTCAATTCCAAACTAGTTTAATTACACTAACCCTCTACTTTGAACCTTTTTATTTCAATACATATAATTTTTCTTTTAAGGCGCGTCTAATAAGGACAGTTGCACAACAATAACAAATAGTAAGCCCCAATTCCAAACTAGTTGGATTCCGCAATATAAATCCTCAATATTCATTACACACCATGTTGACACATTTCATTCCAATACTAATAATTTGTCTTTTAAGAACTAAAAATACTTCTACTAAGTACAGCTGAACGGTATTAATAAAAACTACGCCTCAATTCTAAAATGGTTGAATTCCGGTATACAAATACAAAATACCCATTACACAGCTGAAATAGATGAATTGGAAATTAGAAACCCTAATTGGTTACTTACACCGAAGGAATAAGTTAAAGCGGCTCGAAGACTAGAAGGTAACTGCTGAGCAGCTGCCATTTCGAAGAAGGTGGGACGTGTCCCTTGTCCTCCCACATCTTTTTTCTTCTTCTCCAAACAATATTTCTGCTCCTCTTCTCTGTTTTTTTTTTATTTTTGTACTCCGTGAGTTTCAGTTTATTGGGAATAGGATGATGATAAAAGCAGTTTTTTCTCTTTCTTTCCTTTTTCTGCTCTTGTTCATTTATTTTTCTCAAAGATATATATATTAGAGGTTTCTTCATATGTTTAATAAATAAATGGCGGAATACCTACAAACTTCCATAAATTTGACATGAATTATTAGTTACGCCCCAAAATTATTTGTGATCTTAATTACCTCCATGAACTTGAATTTTTGAGAGTCATTACTTCCCTGAACACTGATGTGGCAAAGTGTATGAGTGCACTCTCTTTTAAGCGCGTAGGAATGAAGAAAAATTAAAAAATCAACTCAACTAGGTTATTTTTGAACATTTAATTGCATATAGTCATATATAATGATTTGTTTGTTAATTTCTTCTTGCTTCATCTTGACATATAATGTGGACTTTACTTTAATTTTTATTTTTTTTAATTTCTTCTATAGATATAATGTCTATTTTGTTCAAACTGCATATTTTTTTAGGTCAAATTTGTACAAGTTTGGTTGGAATTCCATCATTTTAGCTAAATAGAAAACTTTAGCAAAAATAATGGAGTACTAATTGTGTATTTTCTGTTATTTGTTTTTTTAGATATAATATCTATTTATTTTAATGGTGTATTTTTATCTTCAAGTCAAATCAGTAAAAAAAAAAAAGGCTATAAGTCCATTATTTTTTTACTAAATAAAAATATATATCCAAAATAATGAACTTGCATTGTACAGTCTTTTTATTTCTTCTTTTGATGCAATGACTATTTATTTTAACTGTGTAATTTTAATTTTTTCTGATAATATCTGTAAATAAATAATATTTTTAGAGCTCCATAATTTAGAGCTATATAAAAAGTTACAGTCAAAATAATAAAAATCAAACTATGTGTTTTATATCTTTTTAGATGCCTTGACTATTTAATTCAACCGTATAAATCTTTATTCTTAGGTCTAATTAAAAAACAATAATTAACACATTATTATTTTTAGTCCAATAAAAAAAAATTAGCCTAAATAATGCAGTTTTAACCAAGTTTTATTATAAATATTATTAGAAAAAATTATCTAAAAAAGTAACACACTTAAAAAGGTATAAAAAATATTTTATTTTTAAAAAAATGCCATATGGACAGAAAAATCCACGTGGCAGGCGAGTGCACGCCACTTTTCTAGGATGAGATCGTTCAAGGGAATAACAACTATTGAATAACCAAGTATAGAGGATAATTAAGACCGCGGATAGTTCAAGAATGTAATCAATAATATGTGCCAAGTTTAGTGGAGTTTTAAGGTATTTTGCCTAAATAAATACCCAATGATCTGAATTTAAGTTAGGGAGAAGTGCACAGTTAGCCACTAATTAGAGATGTCTTTACTCTTTAGCTACTGTTTAAAATATATTTACTCTTTAGTCAGTATTTAATAAACTTTTTCCCGCGGACGAAAATATCCTTGCGCTAGATATGGAAGTTGTGTAAATATTAAGGACATGGTGTCCTTAACTTCATGAATGTTGTGTAAATATTAAGGATAAAGTGTCATGTATTTGCACCTTCCATAGTTAAACTTTAGGACATCATGTCTTTAACTTCATATGTATAATATAAAGGTTTAGGACATGGCATCCTTAACTTCATGTGTGCAGTTTAAATGTTAAGGACACCATGTCCTTAATATTTATACAGCACTCATGAAGAAAGAGTAATAACGTCTTTTCGTATTAATTTTAATAGAGTAGTGGCTATTTTTGTTCAGCATTAAAATGATTGGATAAAAACTAAATACCGTGTTAAAAAATGACTATCCCACGCCATTTCTATTTTAAGTTATGTCTATTGATACTGCACTGTGATTTTATACCATGGATATAAAATTAATATTTATTAAATAAACTTACTTGTAATATTTTTTTAATTTAATTTGGTTGTGCGAACACTCTATGATGGCGTTTTACGTGACATTAGTTCCTATTCTCATACGATCCACAACATTTTGCATCATCAAATAATTCAAATTCATTATATAATTTAAATTTGAAAAATTAATACGAGTTGTTGTATCCAACTTCTTCAACAACTCATTTTTGTGTGTGGATGATAGCAATAATGCAATGTATAAATCATGTTACTATATGAAAGTCGCGTCAAATCAAATACGATTACGTAACATGAGATGATGAGTAGAAAACAAATACTCTAATATAAGCTTGACTCACAGCTGATTTCCTTGGGTAGGCCGAATCACCATATGATGTTTCTCTATATAAAGGTGATTACCTCTTGTTCTCATATTTAGGAGAATGCTCATGCTTCCACCTATTTAGAGAAATAGTAAGTTAAAATGTAACGACCAGACATGTCGTTTTCAGATCTAGTGCATCGTTCAGCGGTTTGAGGCCATGAGCAGCTTCATTTCAGGTGTTATGACTCGTAGGTGTGGTCGGAATTGAATTTCGTGAACTTTAGAGTCAATTTAGAAAGAAAATTCTCATTTCAGAAGCCTTAAGTTGGAAGAATCGACTAAGATTGGATTTTTTAGTAAAGGACCTCAGAATCAGGATTTGAAGGTTCCAGCAGGTTCATATGATGATTTCGGACTTGGGCGTATGTTCGGATCGGGTTTTGGATGACCCAGGAGCGTTTCGGCGCATATTGTAGAAGTCAGCATTTTAGAAGAAATTTCATAAGTCTGGGTTGAAGTGCACTTCAGTGATACTGATATCCGTTTGGGATTCCGAGAATGGGAATAGCACCTTATGGTGATTCTGGAGTTGGGAGCGCGATCGGAAGTGAATTCGGAGGTCTGTAGGTTATTTTGAAGTCATTTGGCTAAAGATAGAAATTTGAAGATTTTTGAGAAATTCGACCGGAAGTGAAAATTTTGATATCGGGATCAGAATGCGATTTCGAAAGTTGGAGAAAGTCCGTAATGTTGAATGTGACTTGTGTGCAAAATTTGGGGTCAATCGGACATAATTTGAAGGTTTCGGCATTGAATGTACGAGTTAGAAATTTCAAAGTTCATAAAGATTGAATTGTGATGCGATCTATTGTTTCGATGTTATTTTATGTGATTTGAGGCCTCGGGAAGGTCCGCATTATGTTTTAGAGCAGGTTGGTGTAATTGGACGGGGTCCCAGGGGCTTCGGGTGGATTTCGGGTGGTTAACAGATCAAATTTGGAGTTGAGCGAAAGTTGAGGCTGTTGTCATCAGGTATGACTGCACCTGCGAGGTTTTGGCTGCAGGTGAGGCATCGCAGGTACGGCTAGGGTGTCGCAGAAGCGGAAAAGGGTGGCTTGGCTGAGGGACGCAGGTGCGAGGCTATTTCCGCACCTGCGAAGGCGCAGATGCGGACGAAGGAGCGCAGATGCGGGGCCGGCTAGGGAAGGAGAAAGCCGCAGGTGCGAGAGTTTGGGCGCACCTGCAGGCTCGCAGGTGCGGGCATAGTCACCACAGGTGCGGAAGGACTGGAGGCAGTGAAGTGTTTTAATAAACGGTTTGTGTCCATTTCTTCTCATTCTTCTCTTGTTTGGGCGATTCTTGGAGAGCTTCAAGTGGGAATTTTCGTCATCTATGTCAAGGTAAGTTGTTCCTACTCGTCCCAAGTTAAATACAAGGTTTATACATGGATTTGAACATGAAAATTTGTGGAAAAGTTGGGAATTTGAAGAAAAACCTAGAATTTGCATTCTTGGATTATGACCATGAATTTGAGCACGAAAATTAGAGTAAATTATATATTTGAGTTAGTAAGGCTATGGGTAGAGTTTATCTTCGAGAAATTTCGAAATCCGGGCACGTGGGCCCGAGGGAAATTTGGTCAACTTTTCGAGCGGAGTTGGGAATTTATATAATTTGAATTGTTACAAGTGTTAGAGTATATTTTCATTGGTTTGTCCAATATTTGGCTAGTTTTGGGGCGTTGTGCATTAATTTGGGTCATCGGAAGGGCTTGAAAGGGTTTGGAAGCTGGTTATGGAACTCCGGAGCGAGGTAAGTCTCCTTTATAATCTTGTGAGAGAGAATTGTCCCCATAGGTGAACTAATCGAATATGTGCTACTATTTGTGGGGGCAACGTACGCACGAGGTGACGGGAGTCCGTGCATAGCTAATATCAAGCTTGTGTTCTGGTAGTCTAGGACCCACTAGCATGCTTTACTTGTTGTACTTGAAATTTTACTAATAAAATTAGACTGTTAATATTATCGAATTAGTAACTGAATACCTAAGAAGATTGAAGTTTATTTCCCTTAATCATCTAGAAAGAGAATTAATTTTTCCTGGGATAATTGTTTTCCCGATAAAACATGTTTTATTTGCCATACTTGTAAAAAGAGATTTAAATACTATCTTCTAGTCCATTAAAAAGAGAATTTTATCAGCTCCTTGAATAATTATTTTCCTGATAAAATCTGAATTGATGTGTGAATATGTGTATCTATGAATACCTGAGTCGCACGTATGATTCGCGAGCAGGGTAACTCTATTATTATATATAACCGCGTCGCATGATCGATTCACGAGCGGGGTAATAGATGCATCTATGGTTCGATCCATTCGACCCTTCGGCAGTGCACAGTTTATTATTGTTGGTTCGCACCGTTTGACCCTCGGCATTGCTTGCGCATGATATTTATCGCGTACTTGCTGTGATTTTTACCTGATTACTGGCCTGGAAACTTTAAATTGTCAACTGAAATGACGAGGATTTAAGAATATTAAATGTGAAAGAACTTGTTATTTCCTGTCGTTACTTGTTAAATTGCCCATGATATTCATGCTTAGTGTCATCTTTGATTTCATTAAATTTACCTCTAGCAAGTGTCAAACTCGACCTCTCGTCACTACCTCTTCGAGGTTAGGAGGGATACTTACTGAGTACACGTTATTTTTGTACTCATGATACACCTGTTGTGTATCTTTAGTGCACATGTACATTCATAGATAGTGGCCCTGCTTGACGCAGTGATGCGGCTGACCTGGAGACTTAGACGAGCTGCACCATCCGGAGACGACCCGCAGCCGACAGAGTCTCCCTCCGATATATTGTACTTTATTTTAAATTCCTTGTCCAGTTTGTACTCCAGGCAAGTATTGTAGTATATGTAAAATTCTTAGAAATTTGCTCATGCACTTGTGACACCGGGTTCAGCGATGAGTTTGGGATGTATTTTATTTAAATGGATTGTTATACCATCGTTACTTACTTAACGGATTTTTATTCACTTATTATGTAATGAAATGAAGGTAATAGAGATTTCAAACGCTAAATTAAGAATTTAATTTAAATTATTAAGTGTTGGCTTGCCTGATAGTGGGGTATGGCGCCATCACGACCTTAATGGATTTTGGGTCATGATAACGTGGTATCAGAGCACTAGGTTCCCTTAGGTTTCACAACTCATGAGCAAGCCTAGTAGAGTCTTGTGGATCGGTAAGGAGACGTCTGTACTTATCTTCGAGAGGCTACAAGGCTGTTAGTAGTACTTCCGTTCTTGATTCCTCATCGTGCGGTTTGATTCCCTTTAAGGCTTATCCCTACGTTTCTTCCTATTCCATCTTATGCGTCGCGAAGCGCTTGCTATAAATCGGGAATTTGAAGAATGGTAATGGTACTACATATATGGTGCGTGATGTTTTTCCATGCGTAGTTGGTTGGGGCTATTGTCATCGCTCCGCGGAAGGATATTATGTTGTTTCAGCTAGGTAATTGTGTTTCTGAGAGCTTTGAGAATATGCTCAGGTTGTTATGATGCATACTATTGGTTATCGCGCGGTGTTGATATGATGGTAGGATGCTTACCCATATGTCGGGGCAATGAATGACTTGAAAGGAGGTCTTCTTAGAGCGTAATCTTGAGATTTTGGTATTTTATTTCCGGCAGAGGAAATGCAATTGAACTATGAATGTTGGAATTTGGGTTGAAAGAATAATAAGACTTGGTGTTTTCAAGCGGGGTGGAATTTTCATATGTGATGTGGTATCGCTGTTTTTGATCTAATAGAATATGTTAAATTCATCGGTGTTATAGTTTCTTCGGTTGCATTGGGTCAGAGTGTTGTGAAGTAATATTGAAGAAGCGG
This sequence comes from Nicotiana paniculata, assembly GCA_005239505.1. Classification (NCBI taxonomy): domain Eukaryota; kingdom Viridiplantae; phylum Streptophyta; class Magnoliopsida; order Solanales; family Solanaceae; genus Nicotiana; species Nicotiana paniculata. The sequence continues at coordinate 51,125 of MDKI01115604.1, read as the reverse complement.
TTGTCAAAGGTCATGGTGTGTTCAATATTGAATAAGTATTTCTAATAAAGGCGACTCGAGAAAGATGATGTTCGAAAAGGTTTGAAGTTGTGGTGATCTGCTGGTTTAAGTGCTACAAAGATAGTTATTGGCCTAAGGCAATGACTGGGCAGCAAGGGATAAGGAAGGACACGTGGGAAGTATCAGGTGATGGTTAAATTTCTAAAAGTTCGGTTGTAAGAAAAGAAGGTCAGGTAGTTGCTTGCAGGAGTGAGTTTAACCAAAGTGGGAGAGTGGAAGCGTAGCATATGAGTTCTGTGGTAAGATAGATACACCTCTAAAGGGAAATTTTGGAGTGATTTGGGAATTTTAGTGGACGATGATGGGGTCCACAGACTTAAATTGAAATATTGGCTATTTCGGCGGAAGGTTGGATACTATAGAGAGGAGTTGTTCGGGATGAAGAAGGATGCAATATAGCGGTGAATTGGAAGATGTTGTCCGCTTTTAGTAGATGTCCATGAGGAGCGGACGGACTGGTAAAATTGGTAAATGAGGACGGGCGCAGGATGGGGTATTGATGTCATAGATATTGTGCAGTACAACGTCGTTGGAAAGTGTTAGTTGGTAATTTCCACAGGTGGGTTATCTCCTGTGAGCAGGTTAGCGGTCGTGTGGTTGGCAAGTTTCTGCGAGGAATTCTAGTGGCTATTCGGTGAGTGGCCGAAAATGTGAGTGATGCTAGAGAATTAGAGTATTCATGGAATGCTGACAGGAGAATTTAGAAGAATTTGACGGGTTAGTTGATCAAGATCATGTCAGCAATGAAGAAATAATTTCGGTGGGGTCCAAAGTAGTGCAAGGAGTAGCTTCGGGCTAAGTGGGAGAGTCCCACCGCCTGCGATTGGGTTGCAGGATTATTTTCTCATGGGTTGCGGATATCGGCGTATTAGCAAGTTATTACAGCTAAGGGGAAAGGAGTGAAATGGTAATTGCGCATGGGATTTGATAAATGCGCGCAAAAGTTGGCCCTATTGGACCAGGGTTAGGCTTTGGAAGTTTCAGAATTTATGCTTAATGCATAGGTGAGTTATAAGGGCAGTGACTCAGTCACGTGCGTCATTGAAAGGGTGTTCGTGTGCTAGAAGAGCCTTGGAGTTGATTGTATTCTGTCCAATTCAGAGTGGGTGACTCTCAATAGTGGTCCTAATGAATTAGAAAGTTAAGAATGCGGTGCTTAAGGGTTTCATGACCGCAGTATGGCTAAGGATCGGGACTTGCAATAGATTGTGATAGGAGGCTAGGAATGTTCCATGATGTTTTCTGCTTGCAGTATGGTATTGGAGGAATGAAATAGGCTCCGGACTTGTAGGAAGATTTCCAGGATGGGTATATCAGTCAAAGATGTGAATGCACGAGCAAGGAGGGCATAAGATGGTTCATGGGTTTGGAGACAATGTGGTCTCGTGATATAAGGTCGCTCAAGAGGAGGGCGGATTTGAGTTCACAATGTTTGGATGAGGCTATTGTTACTTCTAAGTCAAGTAAAGGATAAATTGGAAGAAAATAGATTGGATAGCCATGGTTAAAATGGCACATGTACGGCAGAGATCAGTTCCTTCAGCGTGATTAAGTTATGCATCTGATTTGTGACGGTACGTGCGAGGCTTGTTGGTCGCCGTGATAGATTTTATTTGGAAGCATTCAAGCACTATGGCCTGTCATTGGGTGGGCGGACCCCGGAAGGGTTATGGTGGTATAGACTACTACTTAAGGATTTGCATGTATTGTGATTGTGGGAATTCACTCGTGTGTTGTGGTGGTTCTCTTGAATTGAGGTAAGTAAAACGTTTCTATGTGATGAAGTGTTCACCCTATTAGTGGTTCAGAATTTATGATGGAATTATTGCTCTATCTCATATAGGCATGTTAGGTATGGTAAGCAGTATGTAACTGGAAGTAAGGATCGAGGTTGTGGTTCAGTGTTGACAAGGATGTCATGAGCTCGGATGAGCAATAAAAAGGGATTTGAATGTTTAGAGTAAGTTGGTGTTGTCTTCAGTGTCACGTGAGATCGGTGTTTGGTGAAAGAGGCTTTGCATCCTAGTTATGGATTCTTGATTTGTTTTACAGCGTTAGTGTGGCCAGTAGTGGATGTGCAAACTTGCTACCTTATGTGGAAGGTCGTGGGAGCATGACCGCGGGATGATCGTATGAGTGTGACATGTAGTCACTTAACGAATTGAAGATTTGGACTGAGTATAAAGAAGTGTAATATTGCTTATTTGAGAATTTATGCTTGGAAGACGTTTGGTTCATTTGGTTGTGGATTGTGGGGTGTTTGTCCCGGCTATGGCTTGTCATGGGTGGACCCAGGTAAAGCTATTAGCCTAGTTCGGTGTGAGCAAGGTAGACTCGATGTTTCTGGATGGATTTAAATATGATTATGGGCTCCGTATGAGTCAGGCGTGTTCATTTCGGTATAGCTCTTTTCATGGAAAGGTATTAGAACATCAGATGTTGTTCCGTCTTCATTCATCTCATGTAATATTCTGTTGTGCCGTGTGAGTTAGGAAACGGCTTGATATTTTCCTATGTGTTGAGTTCCCACGTAGTGATGATGTTATGTGAGCATGATAGCTCTTGAGATTCAGATTATGTATCGCACCTCAGTTGTGCTTGAGTTTTGTAGCGTATGGCTCTATCAGTCCCCCCAAGATGGTATTGTGCACTTAGCGTGGTTGTGACCGATGTTCGATATTCTGTGGTAATGAGCAATTTAGCTCGGTGAGTATCTTCTTATGTAAATTTTATGTGTGGATCGGGTGGCACGTCGCCAAGGGTATGTTATTTGGATTGGGTTGCACGCCGCAACAGTGTGATGTTGAGTAAGGTTCCCAATATCTATTTTCTTGTGTTTTGCTTCCTAATTTTCGGATGAAGGTTCATATTAATTGCGTGAGTTGATCAGTTCCTTTCATAATTCATTTTCTTTATGTATCGCGTTCGAGTTGTGACCTACTGGCGCATTGTGGCATCGTGTGAAACTGTTGGTCATGTTTGGGGTGATTTGTTTCCTGAGCAATTCATACTGGGGTGAGAGGAGACTATCGGATCAGGGATCAGTGCGATAAGGTTATGTGAAGTGTATATTAAACAACAAATACCAACTGTTGGTTTATAATGAGGTGATGATTCTAGTCATGAGGAGAGATTCAATGATTTGTTGACTCTACAGTTGGTTGTGAATTTCTCTATGTCTCCTCCGTTGTGGTGGTATCGTAAGCGTTATAGCAGGACTTATATATATGTGTCCTGAGGTACATCGGGAGCATCAGATTCGTGAAACTTTGGCTATTAAGGTTTAGGAAATGTCATTGTGGTTAGATGATGAATTATGCGGTGCATCGTGCTAATTCAGCAGAGGTATGCAGTCATGTTCTGGTACATCGTGTGGTAGTTCATACGGTGTTCATATATTGGAAACAGTCCTGGCAGAGGATTTAGGATGTTGAAGACCTGGTTTTAAGGCTCATTCGCCTAAACAAAAGAGGATATCTTCTGAATTGTTCGAGCAAGTGTACTCAATTGGGTTGTGGTAGCACGGGCAGGTGAACGAGGTGTTAAACAGTGATATTAGATAACCCTAGAGCAGTTCTTAGAAGGTTCGAGGACGAACGTATGTTTAAGTGGGAGAGAATGTAACGACCCGACCGGTTTTTTTGAGCTCTAGCGCATCGTTCAGCGGTTTGAGGCCATGAACTGCTTCATTTCAGGTGTTATGACTTGTAGGTGTGGTCGAAATTGAATTTCGGGAAGTTTAGAGTCAATTTGGAAAGAAAATTCTCATTTCAGAAGCCTTAAGTTGGAAGAATCGACTAAGATTGGATTTTTGAGTAAACAACCTCAGAATCAGGATTTGAAGGTTCCATCAGGTTCGTATGATGATTTCGGACTTGGGCGTATGTTCGGATCAGGTTTTGGATGACCGGGAGCGTTTCGGTGCATATTGTAGAAGTCAGCATTTTAAAAGAAATTTCACAAGTCTGGGTTGAAGTGCACTTCAGTGATATTGATGTCCATTTGGGATTCCGAGTCTGGGAATAGCTCCGTATGGTGATTCTGGAGTTGGGAGCGCGGTCGGAAGTGAATTCGGAGGTCCGGAGGTTATTTTGAAGTTATTTGGCTAAAGATAAAAGTTTGAAGGTTTTTGAGAAATCCGACCAGAAGTGGAAATCTTGATATCGGGGTCGGAATGCGATTCTGAAAGTTGGTCTGTAATGTTGAATGTGACTTATGTGCAAAATTTGGGGTCAATCGGACATGATTTGATAGGTTTCGGCATCGAATGTAGGAGTTGGAAATTTCAAAGTTCATAAAGATTGAATTGTGATGCGATCCATTGTTTTGATGTTATTTTATGTGATTTGAGGCCTCGAGCAGGTCCGCATTATGTTTTGGAACAGGTTGGTGTAATTGGACAGGGTCCCGGGGATTCGGGTGGATTCCGGTTATTTACGAATCAAATTTGGAGTTGAGAGAAAGCTGAGGCTGCTATCATCTGGTGTGACCGCACCTGCGAGGTTTTGGCCGCAAGTGCGAAAAAGGGTGGCTTGGCTGGGGGCCGGAGGTGCGAGGCTATTTCCGCACCTGGAAGGCGCAAATGCGGAAGAGGGAGATCAGGTGCGGAGCAGGCTGGGGAAGGAGGAAGCTGCAGGTGCGAGAGTTTGGGCAGAAGGATGGGAGGCAGTGAAGTGTTTTAATAAACGAGTTTTGGCCATTTCTTCTCATTTTTCTCTTGTTTGGGCGATTCTGGGAGATCTTCAAGTGGGGATTTTCGTCATCTATGTCAAGGTAAGTTGTTCCTACTCGTCCCAAGTTAAATACAAGGTTTATACATGGATTTGAACATGAAAATGGAAAAGTTGGGAATTTTGAAGAAAAACCTAGAATTTGCATTCTTGGATTTTGACCACGAATTTGAGCATGAAAATTAGAGTAAATTATATACTTGAGTTAGTAAGGCTATAGGTAAAGTTTATCTTCGAGAAATTTCGAAATTCGGGCACGTGGGCTCGAGGGCAATTTGGTCAACTTTTCGAGCGGAGTTGGGAATTTATATAATTTGAATTGTTACAAGTATCAGAGTATATTTTCATTGGTTTGTCTGTTATTTTGCTAGTTTTGAGGCGTTTCTCATTAATTTGGGTCATCGGAAGGTCTTGGAAGCCGGTTATGGAACTCCGGAGCGAGGTAAGTCTCCTTTCTAACCTTGTGAGGGGGAATTGTCCCCATAGGTGAACTAATCGAATATGTGCTACTATTTGTGGGGGCTACGTATGCACAAGGTGATGGGAGTCCGTGCGTAGCTACTATCATGCTTGTGTCTGGGTAGTCTAGGACCCACTAGCTTGCTTTACTTGTTGTACTTGAAACTTTGGTAATAAAATTAGACTTTTAATATTATCGAATTAGTAACTGAATACCTAAGAAGGTTGAAGTTTATTTCCCTTAATCATCTAGAAAGAGAATAATTTTTCCTGGGATAATTGTTTTCCCGATAAAACTTGTTTTATTTGCCATAGTTGTAACCTTACTGATAAATTTATAATATTTAAAACCTTATCGAACTTGGCAAATGAATTTCCAGAAAAGATTTAAATACTATCTTCGAGTCCATTAAAAAGAGAATTGTATCACCTCCTTGAGTAACTGTTTTCCTGATAAAATGTGAATTAATGTGTGAATATGTGTATGTATGAGTACCTGATTCGCACGTATGATTCGCAAGCAGGTTAACTCTATTATTATATATGACCGCGTCGCATGATCGATTCACGAGCGGGGTAATATATGCATCTATGGTTCGATCCGTTCGACCCTTCGGCAATCCACAGTTTATTATTGTTCGTTCGCACCGTTCGACCCTCGGCATTGCTTGCGCATGATATTTACTGCGTACTTGCTGTGATTTTTACCTGATTACTGGCCTGGAAACTTTAAATTGTCAACTGAAATGACGAAGATTTAAAAATATTAAATGTGAAAGAACTTGTTATTTCCTGTCGCTACTTGTTAAATTGCCTATGATATTCATGCTTAGTGTCATATTTGATTTCATTAAATTGACCTCTAGCAAGTGTCAAATTCGACCTCTCGTCACTACCTCTTCGAGGTTAGGCGGGATACTTACTGAGTACACGTTGTTTTTGTACTCATGATACACTTGTTGTGCATTTTTATTGCACAGGTACATTCATAGATAGTGGCCCTGCTTGACGCAGTGATGCGGCTGACCTGGAGACTTAGACGAGCTGCACCATCCGGAGACGACCCGCAGCCGACAGAGTCTCCCTCCGATATATTGTACTTTATTTTAAATTCCTTGTCCAATTTGTACTCCAGGCAAGTATTGTAGTATATGTAAAATTCTTAGAAATTTGCTCATGCACTTGTGACACCGGGTTCTGGGATGAGTTTGGGATGTATTTTATTTAAATGGATTGTTAAACCATCGTTACTTACTTAACGTATTTTTATTCACTTATCATGTAATGAAATGAAGGTAATATAGATTTCAAACGCTAAAATAGGAATTTAATTTAAATTATTAAGTGTTGGCTTGCCTGACAATGGGTTCCGACGCCATCACGACCTTAATAGATTTTGGGTTGTTACATAAAACCAAAAGGAATTGTACTTTACCTCGCCCTACTGGGAAGGGGCCTATGATGTTTGTTCCCCATTTGATGAACGGAAAAGGGTAGGTGACCGAGTGGAGGTGTTCGCCTGCTTTGTGAATCATTGGGGCGTATTTTTGACACTATTCACATTTCCTCACGAAGTTTGCGGCATCCTTTTTCATGGTGGGCCACTAGTATCCTTCCCGTATGAGGCATTTGACCAGTGCTCGGTTGCCGGAGTGAGATCCGCAATGTCCTTCATGGACTTCTTCGAGGACGGGCTGGGTTTGGTTCGGTCCAAGCACTTCGCCAGAGGGCCACCGTAAGTCCTCTTGTACAGGTCGCTATGAAGGAGATTGAATCTAACCGCTTGCACTCTTAGCTTCTTGGCCTCTTTTTTGTCGCCTGGGAGTGTGCCATCTTGCAGATATACTATAATACGGTTGTTCCAGTCCCAAGTTAATTTTATGGTTCTTACCTCGACTTATCCTAGTGTGAGTTGAGGAGGTGGACTATGCTATTATCTCCGGTTATGATGCTTTTGGTAGCGGCGACTAGTTTGGCGAGGCCATCTGCTTCGGCATTCTGTGTTCATGGAATTTGATCAAGATGGCATTCATCGAACTGAGGCAATAGCTTGCAGATTTCGGTATTGTATTTTTTCAATCTTTGTTCCTTGATTTGAAAAGTCCCTATGACTTGGCTAACTACGATATGGGAGTCACAACGGAGTTTCAACCGTTTTGACCCATATTTGAGTCTAAGCTTCTATGAAGATACGACCGAGATGGGGTGGCATTGTAAATAGAGTCTAAGCTTCTATGAAGATACGACCAAGGCCAGAGCCTATTTTTTGAGGTGTGGGTACCTCGTCTCGGCGTCGACTAGTATTTTGCAAATGTAATAGATGGGAGACTTCGTAACTTTGTTTTTGCGGATCAAGTATACGTTTACTGCTACCTCGGATATGGCTAGATAGACAAAGAGTTACGCCCTAAATTCTGGTTTCGATCGGGTGTCTAACGGGTGGGTCGGGCCGGGCCGGTTACATTTTTTTTTGAACTGGACGGGTTGTGGTTACGGGTTCTTACCGGTTAATTGTTAATAGGTTTAACGGGTTGGGGTTTATCCGGGTAAAAACGAACCCGTGCGGGTAGGGGTACTGCCGGGCCGGGTTTCAGTCTTTTTAATTTTTTTTTTTCAAGTTTTTGTACATGTATTGTAATTTATATAAAATATAAAGTAAAATATATAAATATAACAATGATTATGGAAAAATTTACACTTATAAATTGCAAGTGCAACATGTATTTCAATTTTGAAGTTTAATTGTTCTTCAAACTTCAAAATCCGAATGATAAAACACGATAATTTAAATTCCAAAACAAAGAGCCAAATAAAATTAGAAGATGAATTGAAGACTTAAAGTCTTGAAAATTGGAGGATGAGATATTAGAGAATGAGAGAAATTCTGAAATTGAGATTGAGAAATGATAGTTGAGTGAAGAAATGAAGAAGAGGGGGGGGGGGTATTTATAGTTTTAGAGAAGGTTAATTTTGTAAAATGAAAATAGGTTAACACTTAAAGAAAAAATGGCCTATTTGTGAAAATTTAACATTGGGCAATGGCAAGCTGTCAGGGGTGACCGTTGCCAACAGTCAGTGGGCCCCACATGTTTAAAAAAATAAATAAATAAACAAATAGTTGTTGTACCGGGCTGGGTCGGGCCGGTTAAACCGGTACACGGTTACGGTTCACTACCGGTCCGGTTACCTATTTCAAAAAAATTAAATGGACCAACCCCCCTACCCAGCCCACCCGGCCCCCTATGAACCGGGTCGGCCCGGTTACGGGTCAACCCGGCCCGTTTGCCACCCTTAGTTTCGAAATCAAGGGAGGTGATGATAGGCATACCTTTAGTTCTCATAGATCCTGGACGCACTCGAAAGTCCATTCGAGGTTGTTGTCCTTCTTGAGTATGCTAAAATATTTGTGACATCTATTTGACGACCGCGAAATAAACCTTGATAGTGCGGCGATACGACCATTCAACCTTTGGACTTGCTTTTTGGTGTTTAAGAGTTCTGGTATCCCCTCAATAGCTTTGATTTGGTCTTGGTTGACCTCGATCCCTCGTTGTGACACTAGGAAACCTAAGAATATTCCTGAGGCTATGTCAAACACGCATTTCTTCGGGTTTAGCTTCATTCCATATCGTCAGAGTACAAAAGTTTCATTCAAATGATCTATGTGATCCTCTGCCTTTTGGACTTGACAAACATATCGTCTATATATACCTCCATGGTCTTACCTAGCTGGTCTTTGAATATCTTGGTTACCGACCTTTGATAAGTACCCCCCCCCCCCCTTCAGTCCAAATGGCATGACCCTATACCAATACTTTCCTTGGTAGGTGATGAACGTGGTCTTCTGATGCGAGGCTAGAATTCATGGTTTAACATGTTATATGCCTTACATTTTATGTGCGTTAATGATAAAAATACACTTTTTATGTGCATAATATAGTCTATTTCATGTGTAGGTGAATTGGAGATGGAAACCGAGCTAAATGGATGCAAATACATCAAAAATACGCTCAAGGGGAGAGGAGGAGTGCACCGGGCTATAGCCGGGCGCCAGAGCCCAAACGCCTGACCCTGCCTGGCGTTAGCCAGGCGTTAGAGTTGAAACGCCAGCCTTAGCCTGGCGTTAGCCAGGCGTAAGGGCCCAAACGCCAGGTCCTAAGTTCGGTCAATTATGAGTTTTAACGAGTTTAAGTGTTTCCCGGTTGGAATAGAAGTCTCCTACACGTTTAGGGTTCGTCCTAAACATATAAATAGACCCCAAAAACACAACTTAGAAGAGGTCGGAAGGCATACGAAGGAGAATTCGGAGATTCGAAGAGGGATTCGGACGGCAAGACATCAATTTGTACAGATTTTCTTCATTACTTTGTAGTTTCATTATGCAAGTTATTTTAGAGTTGATTCTTTTGAACATGTTTATCTAACTTCTTTAATCTAGGGTTTTGGTAGAACCCGTTGGAGGATTAACTTATTGTGTTATTAATAGAGTTCTGATGGGTTGATTAATCTCTATTTGTTCAACTACGTTCTTGTTGTAGTTAATTGAATGGACATCAATTAGATGTGCCTATTTATTATGTATCTACTTGAGAGAGAGTGCATATTTAGGTAGTTGTTTGAACAACATCACTCCCGGAGTATAGACGAAAGTCATAACCGAGGGTTTAGAGGTTGGATTAGAGATAACGATACCTCGGGTGCAATCTAAAGTGAACTGTAATGCAATCTAGCTAGCGTAACTTGAGAGAGTGCGTCTAGTAAATTATCATAATTACTTGAGAGAGATTTATGGTAGATAGAGTGTTCATGATTGATAAAGACAACTAATCAAGCTATATAAAGTATCCGAGAAGTAAATTCACTGACGGGGGAAACCATAACCTTAGATCTTTATTACAATTGTTTACACCTTAGCGTAGTTAATATTTAGTTTTAATCTTTAGTGTTAGTAATTTAAATAACCTCAAAACATCTTGCTTGATACGTAAATTCCCTGTGGGATCGACTCTGGGCATACTACCCCGGATTATATTTGCAACGCCCGCTTAGTCTTTTATTAGACATAGTTGAGCGTGATCATCTTCTCCTGGTCTTCTTCCTCCATGAGAATTTTATTATAGTTTGAGTAAGCATCCAAGAAACTCAATAGTTCATGCTCGACTGTTGTGTCGATGAGTTGGTCGATGTGGGGAAACGGGAATGAATCATTCGGACATTCTTTGTTCAAGTCTATGAAATCCACGCACATTCGCCATTTCCCATTTTTCTTTTTGACCATCACTACGATGGAAATCCACTTGGGGTACTTCGACTCCCTGATGGAGCCATTTTCTAACAGTTTTTCCACCTCATTGCGGACTGCATTGTTGATGGCAGATTTGATGACTTGCCTTATTTGGAGGTGGAATGGGTCGACGTTTAACTTGTGTATGGAGATTTCCTTTGGGATTCATGGCATATCTGCATGGATGAAAACAAACAAATTTGCATTAGCTATTAAGAATTGACTGAATTTACCTAGTTCCTGGAGTTTACAGCTGATATAGTCCTTCTTGCTATGATTATTGAGGTCCAATTGAACGGGGTCGAGGTCTTCTATGGTCGAACTTTCAGCCTCGACCATTTCGGGATCCATGATTACATCCTCGGTGTCTTCTTGCTTCGACCTCGACCCTATTGATTGCTATGCCTATTTTTCTTTGTCTTTTTTCTATTGTATGGTCGTGTTGTCCAAGGAAATGCGGTAGCATTCCCGGGACGTGTGTTGTTCTCCGAGTATATTGAATATTCCCCATGGTGGGGAACTTAATTAATTGGTATAGGCTGAATGGGATGGCTCTCATGGGGTGTATCCATGGTCGTCCTACTATGGTGTTGTACGTAGTGGCCTGGTCCATGATGTGGAATGTCGTCTGTAGAGTCATACCGCCGGCCAAGACAGGGAGTGTAATTTTCCGAGATGTTCGCTTAACTACATTATTAAAACCGGTTAGTGTGATGCAGCGCGACACTATCGTATCCTCGAGCCTCATTTTGGTAAGGACTCGGGGATGGATAATACATGCACCGCTTCCATCGTGCACCATGATATGTTTGACATTGGTATCTAAAATGCGTAAAGTAATAACGAGGGCATCATTATGAGGGAAAGTCAAATCATCGGTATACGACTCATCGAAGATGATACTCTCTTTGAGTTCATCGTACCGTTCGAGGGTGATAGACTGCTTGAGTTTGTGAGTGGTGGTGAACTTCACGCTGTTGATAGAGGCGTCTTCGATGCCGCTGATGATCATGTTGATGATACGAGCTGGCAATGGAGGCTTTGGCGGGCCTTGATGTTCACGTCCTCCGGCGAAGTTGGTCCTCCCCTGATCGCTTAACAGCTCTTTGAGGTTCCCTTGCCGTAACATGTTTACAACTTCCTGTATGAGGGCGATGCAATCTTTTATTTTTACCCGCGTTCCTGGTGGAACTCACAAAGGGCGTCATACTTTCTGGTGTTCAGATCTGATATCATCTTTGGCGGCCACTTCACTTTTGTTCCGAGTTTCTCAAGAGCGTAGACTATTTCTGTAGGCGACATACAAAAATTGTGAGTAGATAATAAAGGAGGCATACCACTTTCGTTCTGATGAGTACATGTCCTTGGTTTGGACAGGACTTCTTCATAGCAGAGGGAGTGTGAGGCGGCTGCCCTAACATATGGTTGGTGTCGTTCCCTATTAGGTCGCGGAATCGGATGATCTCTTCTGGTACTGCCTCTTCGTTATTTTCTGGATTCGGCTTGTACCGAGGTTATACGGTGAGTTGGTCCGTTGAGATAGTCCTCGTTTGCTCGGACTTCGGCACAATAAGCATTATTTCATCCCAAGTGGTTGGAGGGTACTTCATCAATCGGCTCAATAATTTTTTAGTTTCTATTGAACCCTCTCTACTCAACATGTTCTGAAAAGCTATGACCATCATTCCTTCGAATACATTTGGCAGAGTCATCCTTACTCTGTTGAACCCAACGAGGAAGTCCCTTAGTCCCTCTCCAAGGACTTCTTAATAGCAAATATGTCATTTACTCCTGCCTCGGCCTTTTTGTCTCTAGCATGGGCGGCTACGAACTTATCGGTCATTTCTTCAAAAGTTTCTATGGAGTGGGCTGGTAGTGCGAATACCATGTTAATGCCCCGCCCATGAGGGTTTCGCCAAACTTCTTCAGCAAAATGGAGGACACTTATACTATGGTGGGGATGTTGCCTTTCACGGCGGTGACGTAGTGAGTCACATGATCTTCAGGATCAGTCGTTCCGTCGTATATCCTGAGGTAGGGCGGCATTTTGAAGGTCTTTGGTATGGAATGCGGGGTTGCATCATCATTTTACGGCTGCTCTACGAACCTGTTGGTGTCCCTTTTTGGTAGAAACTTAGGGGTGCACGGTAGCTTGGTAGAGAGGGCGTTGTCATCTGCACTATCAGTAACATTGTGAGTTATACCTGTCATTAGAGGGAGGGGTCGTTTGCACTGCTCGTCTATTTATTGTATCGTGCAGGCCCTTGCGGTTTCTACAGTCATGCCTGGAGCAGGTTTGTTGAGGACGCTTGCTAGCATGTCAGTCAGCTATGCCTCGAGGTGTTTTTGTTATGGTGCAGTGCAGGAGTGGTGACCTCTCTCGCCTAGTGGACGCGTTGGGCGTCGTCCTCACCTATTATTTCGTAGCTTTCGTTAATGATATTCATGAGGTTGGCTGGGAAGTAACTTGTTATTTTTGTCATTTCTCCTTGTTTACCTGCCATGCAGGGTTTTGTATACACAAAGAAAGGAGATCTCGGGGTTTTTTTTATGTTAGTGACTTGCATTAATTGTAGATCTAGAGGAAACTAAAAATTTAACTAAGAAATCCTCACAGACGGCGCCAAATTGTTTGACCAAAAATATAGATCATGGTTCAAATAGTTATATTTATTTAAAGGAGGGTTAATCTTAGCTAACAATAATATCCCTAAGACGGAATTCTTGAAAAAATAATACATACTATGTAGATATAGTCGGACAATAGCGGTAACATGCAATAAATATCCCAAGAAATCAAAGGCAATAGTGTAGCATTCAATATCAATGAATAGCAATAACTTGCATTTAAGTAAATAGAATAAATGGGTCACCCAAAAAAAGAAGGAATAAGTAGATGTTCTTTTTAACAATGATGAATAATAGACAATCCCTTGAATATGTTAGTTATTATCAGATATAGAGGAAAAGTATTGACAAGAATCTCAGTGAAAGGGTGTTGTTTGTATCTTAGCAATGAGATCCGATTCTTTTTCTCAAGTCAAAGTGTATTTTTACAAATGAATATCACATGTCCCCTATCATTATTTTTTTCTATTTATAGGGAGCATGTTCCAAAAAGGAAAAAACCTAATAGTATAAATGCAGAGAATGTCCATTAGAATATTCTCTCTAATGCCCTATCTTGAAAACTAGCTGTTATAATTCTTTCAAGAGTCCTCGATCTCGACCCTGGTCCTTGTTGATTCCTCGACCACGGTCTTTGCTGATAATTAGATTACTCCGACACGCGGTGTCCCAAGAGTGCTTTGCTAACACCGTTTTTGACTTAAAATGGATTTTGACCCATACAGTAACAGTCTTGTTTGTTCTGATATTTAGTTAAAAATTTGTATCCGAAGAAAACTAGACTGTAATAGGAAAATTTTGTTATAGAGGATGATTGTTATAGAGAGGTCTGATTGTATATAAATGAGATGTAAAGAATTTATACATTTTCAATGTCTTTTGTCTATATGTGACCTATAGGTCACGGGTTCGAGGCGTGAAATCAGTTACAGATGTTGCATCAGAGTATACTATCTATATCACACTCCGTTAGGGTGGGCCCTTTTCCGAACCCTGCATGAATGCGGGATGCTTTATTGGACTGCATTTTATTGTCTTTTTAAAAAGTTATCACAATTATTTATTTACTCCATTTTTATGTTACCAAATAAATTTTACTATAGACAATTATCTATCGATGCTGAAAGCATGGTAACCGGGATAGCATTCATCAACAAGGTCCAGAAAATCAAGATGCCATTGCAGGGAAACTCAAAGTTGTAAGCCTTCCTTCTCTTGACACAGTTTCAGCAAATGTACTTATCTAAATTCTCTTTGTTGGGAGACTTTAATTTGGTATTAATGAATTCTATATATGGCTATTTATATAATATATATTTAGTCCTTTAGGGTTGTATTTCTTTAGCAGTTGCATCATCAAACCTCCTTGTTTTTGTTCAAAGTGTAGTAAATACCATCTCCCGTGACTAGCACCACTTTCAACTAAAATAATATGTGACACGCACCAATCATATTTTGACATGTTTTTTTTCTTTTATAACTGTTTATATTTTCTTTTTATTTATTGTTTATTTTAAAATTATCTTTTATTTTGCCTTTCTTTTTTCTTCTTCTCCGTCACATTTGCCACATGACCATTTTTCTTTTCTTATCTTTGTCATTCCAAATTACTTTCACTCAATTTTTTCCTCTAGTTTACACGTAATTTTATGTATCATTTTTTTTTTTGGAGTAATTTATCCATATTTCTAAAAAAGCTTTACAAAAGCCATCACCGTCAAAATTCCATCAATGGCAGATTGTTTTTTTTTCTAAAGTTTCAGACCTTCAAATTAACGTAATCTCAAAATCTAGCTTCAAGTTCCAACTCCCATAAGGTTTGAATAGTAAATTTTTTTAACTTTGAGGATTCAAATCACCTATGTCGAAGTTTCAAAGAACCCACAATGGAGTTCAAAAATTTGCAGTTCGAAATCCTCAAATCTAACAAATAAATTAGTAAGTAATCCAAGATTTTACTCCAGATTTTTTCGATGCTCAACAACTAATTTTGGTTCATCTTCAATCCTTTTCATGATTAAGGATATATACTAAACAATGACGTGACAGTGAGAACAAGGTCTAATGGAAGTCTGGCCTTCTATATGAAGAAGAAAGAAAACTGAAAATGAAGAAATAACTAGAAAGTGGTGCAAATGAAAAAGAAAAAGTCAAAGGCAAAAATAGAGAAATAATCAGATTTGGGGAACTTTTTTACTTCTCACGCGCTTTGATTGCGTGCAAAATACTAAAGGAGCCACATCAGTTCAAAAGGATATATTAATTATAATTTAAAAAATACAAGGGGTCATAGGACCCCCGCAAAAGTTAAGGGGTTGTTTCGGCTAAATTATTACATTTATGTAGTATTGGGTTAAGTCTAGTTAAGAATAATAACTCTAAATGCAAATTTTAAGAATATGTGGGAGATGGAAATAGATTTCGTGAAGGTTGGTAGCAATAAATACAAAATATTCTTAAAGTGCGAGCAATAATGGAGTGTAACTAGCAATAAATAACAATAGATGACATTTAAGTAAATAGGCGAAATGATTTACTCAATAATTGATGGATTGGACGAATGTTCCTCCTGACAATGAGGAGTGACAGATAGATCTAACATTTGCTTGGTTAATCCTCGGATCCGGTGGAAAGGTGTGGAATAGTATGAGCAAAAATCTTGATAAAAAGGCAATTTTTGTATTTTTACAAGAGAAATAGAGAATCTTCTTCTAAAAAATGTTCTTATCAAATGAATATTACATGCCCTTATTCTTTTTCCTTTTTCCTTATATATTTGACACATATAATTAACAAGGTAAATTTCACCCTCTGTCACTTGGCCCAACAACCCATCGGAAAATAGCCCACCTTTGAAGTCCTTACCCAATATAGCCCAGGTTGTACATAACCTGAAAATTATTTTTCACCTGTTAGCCCACCCCTTTTTTGTCGTTCCCCTTCTTCTTCATTCTTCTTCCTTTTCCTTCATTCCCCCTTTTTTCTTCGTTCTTCTTTCTCTTCCCGTATCAGCCTTACTATTGTTATTCTCCTTCAATTCTTTTTCGGATTCCAATGGTTAACTAAGGATTTGAAAAATAAAAATCACCATTACAGGTGGTTTGAAGATTTGATTTCAGAAATTGGGTTTTCCGATTTGTTAGTTGTTTGGAATGGGTGTTGTCCCAAATGATTGGATACATCAAGATGAATTCAAAACTTAAATTTCAAGTGATTTGGAGTAGCTTTAGGCTATATTTGAGTTAAATTTCAGAGGAAGAATAAGAACATGTGAAATTTCATTGATAGGATTCATTTGTATAATAATGTATAATATTGTATAAATAGTGTATAATAGTGTAAAAACGCCACTTATACACTATTATATACAAGGTTGATACATTATTTACAGGTATTTGGTTAATTTCCCGCATTTTCTTCTTCTTCTTCTCAATCTTCTTATACACCTATATACATAGTGTATCAAGAATATTTTTACCCTGTGATTATACATCTTTATACACTTTTATACAACTATATACATAATGTACCTCTTTGTATAAAAGTGTATAACATTGTATAAAAGTGTATAAGCATCTCTGACGAATTTTCTTTTACGATTTTCACTTATCTTTCTTATATAAAACTAGTCAATATCTTCAGCAAATAACTTCAAACTTTGTATACAACCTAATTAGACTATTTTAGATAGGTTCAAACAATACCCATTCTAAATTTCTCACAAAATCATAATCGAAATTTAACAAGATTAGCATTAAAGGAGATGAGATTTTAGATTTCTCGTGTCTGTTTTTGTGTTTTGTAGTTGTGATAGGTATGTATAAACCTGAATATATAGAAAAAAAATTAATTCAGTTAAATATTGGTTATAAAGTTGGCACGAATGCGTATTGACCGAGTGTCTCAATCAATGGTTACACTAAAAATGGAGAAATAATTTTTATTTATCTAAAACCAATTTTCGAATGTTTACACAAAGTGTTACTATAGTTTGTAATCGGAAGGGAAATATAACAAGATACGCAAACTTTAATTTGGCAGCAAGGATATCAAAAGGCATACATCTGATGAGCATGCTTTATTGAAATTTGGCTATACATTTGTAAACTTATAACTGGACTAAAAAAGTGCAAGGTCAACTTATGGAGTGCATTATTTTGTAATTTTCTGTACTTAACAAGCCCTAATAGTACAAGTGTAGAGAATATTTACTAGAATATTCTCTTTAATATTTTATTTCGAGAACTAGCCGTTGTAGTTCTGTCAACGACACTCGACCTCGATCATGGTTGACACCTCGGCCATGAATCTTGTTGCTTCTTGGTCGACGACACTCGACCTCGATCATGGTTGACACCTTGGCCATGAATCTTGATGCTTCCTGATCGGCCTCGATCGATTTTCTCCTTAATGTTGTATTATGCTAAATATTCTTTGGGCAGATTTTGGCCTATACACAGGATGCATCTGATAAATTTACAACCCCAATGAGGTAATTATATATTATCTCATACTTATATGAAGTCCAAGTTTAGTACTATGCTTTTATGGCATTAGCTTGGAAACAAAATTATGTTCCAAACCATCTATTTAATATAGTTAAAACTAAATTCAGATAATTTAAGGCGGAAGGAGTACTTATTTACTCATTTAAGGAATTATGACTTCATTCATATTTGCTACTCTGTACTATACCATTGATATGTGCAGGAAGTTATCCCTTTAGATCAGCTTAATTGTTGAGCTTCAAGCCTTTCCTAGCTATCCGTTGGCATATCAATCCTAGGGGAAAGTTACATATTTAACCGCTTGCCTAAAAATATTTATATTCGCTAATCAATATAATAAATTATATATCTATTGGCTATTTTTTTTTTTGGCGAGGGGCTATACAGTGTCAATCCTCGTTCCCCCATCCTTCCTCCTAATTCATGGCGTTCAAATATGGGGACAATGAGATAGTACAGTAGCTGAAAGGTCATAATTTTAACTATAGTGATTCCGTTGGATTCCAATTTTCTCTTGAAAAGAAAAAGATCAGGCCAAGCTATGTGTGTGAGTTCTGGGGCTTTTGAATCCGTACCCACTTTTTGTGCCACGTTTTAACTTATACCCGTTTTGTAAAAAAATTACATCCGTACCCGCTTTTGCGCATAACTTCAGCATGCGGGGCTGAAGTAGCAAAGACATTCACGCAAAACTTCAGCATTCTAGTAGACGGGCCTGAAGTAGCTTGCGAACTTCAACTCTATCTTCCGCTCTAGTAAATGAGCTGAAGTTTTTGTATTTGTAAATGGGGAACTTCATGCTGAAGTTCCCCAGTTATAAAGACAAAAACTTCAGCATACGGGGCTGAAATTCCCCCAGTTACACTGGGGAACTTCAGCATACGGGGCTGAAGTTCCCCCAGTTATACTAGGTAACTTCAGCTCTAGAGCTGAAGTTTTTGTCTTTGTAAATGGGGAACTTCATGCTAAAGTTCCCCAGTTATAAAGACAAAAACTTCAGCATACGGGGCTGAAGTTCCCCCAGTTATACTAGGTAACTTCAGCTCTAGAGCTGAAGTTTTTGTCTTTGTAAATGGGGAACTTCATGCTAAAGTTCCCCAGTTATAAAGACAAAAACTTCAGCATACGGGTTGAAGTTTCCCCAGTTACACTGGGGAACTTCAGCTCTTTGTCTTTTGTAGAAGTTCCCAAGTTATAAAGACAACAACTTCAGCATACGGGGCTGAAGTTCCCAAGTTATAAAGACAACAACTTCAGCATACGGGGCTAAAGTTCCCCAGTTTACAAAGATAAAACTTCAGCTCTAGATCTGAAATTCTCTAGAGCTGAAGTTTTGTCTTTGTAACTGGGGAACTTCAGCCCCGTATGCTGAAGTTCCCAAGTTATAAAGACAACAACTTCAGCATACGGGGCTAAAGTTCCCCAGTTTACAAAGATAAAACTTCAGCTCTAGATCTGAAATTCTCTAGAGCTGAAGTTTTGTCTTTGTAACTGGGGAACTTCAGCCCCGTATGCTGAAGTTGTTGTCTTTATAACTCGGGAACTTTAGTTCTAGAGCTGAAGTTTGTAACTGGGAAACTTCAGCTCTAGAGCTGAAGTTTTGTCTTTGTAATTGAGGAACTTCAGCCCCGTATGCTGAATTTTTGTCTTTATAACTGGCCAACTTCAGCTTAACTGGTGAACCTCAGCTCAGCGAGAGAAAGTGGAGCTGAAGTTATTTAAAAAGTAAGTACAAGTTAAAAGTTTTTAAAAAAACAGGTATAGGTTAAATGGGGGCGACCAAATAGGATGCCCCTCGCAATTTTTACGTGAATTCTTTATACCAACGAGAGTATTTCAAGAGTGGCTATATCTCGTAAGGATTTTAGTGATTTACTTTGTCAAGTGCCATTACATACAATTGTCTTGCAAGTAACTTTTTATTTATATAATTTCTTTCAACTAGTGTATAAAACTCTTAAAGGAATAACTACACAGTATAACCCTTCCAAAAATAATAGCCGCCAAAATATATAACTTGGCCGATTGGTCAAATGTGTAACTTATGCAAACTTAAACTCAAATCTTAAGCACATGTAGTAATGGAATTTCACATTAAGGCCATGGACTTCACTGTTATGAGTAATGATCCGTAGAAATGACATCAGGTAGCCACTCTAAAGGTTGTTATTTAGGAATTAGTCGGTGTGCCTGAATTTCAATTTTTTAGTTTAATTTTTCGGGTAAAAATCTCCCGAAGTTAAGATATTTAGCTTAAAATTTCATAACAAAATAAGTATTGGTTAATCTTTAGATAGCATCCCTGAGAATGGCTATATACGCACTTGCCCCTAATCCCTAATGATCCTTGGGCGTTGTAACTTTTTATTTGCATAACTTCATTCAACTAGTATATAAAGGTCTTAAAGGGATAACTACACAGTATAACCCTTCCAAAAATAATAGTCGCCATAATATATAATGAATGTAATTATTTTTGGCCGATTGGTCAAATGTGTAACTTGTGCAAACTTAAACTCATATCTTAACCACATGTAGTAATGACATTTCACATTAAGGACATGGGCTTCAATGTTAGGAGTAATGATCCGTAGAATAGAAATGACATCGGGTAGCCACTTTAAAGGACTTCTATTTAGGAATTAATCAGTGCGTCCTGAATTTTAGTTTTTCAGTTTAATTTTCCAGGATAAAGTGTCCTGAAGTTAAGATTTTTAGCTTAAAATTTTATAACAAAATAAGTATTTGTTAATCTCTAAATAGCACCCTGAGAAATTGAAGGATGTTTAAATCCTGTTTTATAAACTGCCTATGATAAAAATCATGTTTAGTGTCACTCTTAAATATTTTAAATGGACATTTAGTAAGTGTCTAAATTGACCTCTCGTCACTACCTCTCTGAGGTTAGGCGGACGACTTACTAAGTACACGTTATTTTTGTACTCATACTGCATGTTGTGCATTTTTATAGCGAGCTGCATCTTCCAGAGGCGATCCGCAGCTGACAGAGTCTCCTTCAGACCGAATTTATTTATGTCTTTAAATTTCCTTGTCCAGTTGCATTTCGGACAGGCTTTGTAGTATTTGTAAAATTCTTAGAAATTGCTCATGTACTTGTGACACCGAGTTCTGGGATATGTATTGGAATAATTGTTTAAGTGAAATCTTTAGATCACTGTTTTTAAATAACAGAATTCTAGTTGTTGTCGTATTTTAATTTACGAAAATTTATTCATTTGATTATGAAATGCAAGAAAAGGTAACAGTTTCGAAAATGTTAAAACATGAATGTATTTCACTAATTAAGGTTTTGGCTTGCCTGATAGTAGTGTCCGTTGTCATCACAACCTATAGAATTTGGGTCGTGACATGACTTACTGTTAAATCCAAGAATTTTCCAGTTTTAATAGAAAATATAATTACCAGAATATATTTTTGCTATTTGTGTATCAGCTTAAAAGGTACTGAAATAATTGTAGGCTGGGGCCCAATTAATGTGGAGGATTCCGAGGAAATTTATCTGCACTTACCATATGCATTGTCTATTATACCATATTATGTTTGCTTTTCATTGTAGTTATTTATCTAGGGACATGTATGCATCTAACTTACAGGTGTTGTATGTTTTACCAAATCTCAGCTCAACAGAACTTCATTGTTATAGCATTAGAATGATGTCACGATCCAAACTTAACATGTCGGCAAGTCGACTTTCCCAAAAATATTTTAGATATCAAATATAAGGTAATGTAAAACTTTTCATATCAGGAATTTTTCATAAAACTCAAAGTTAAACTCAAAATAGAAACGAAGTGCGGAATACTAGCCTCAAACATCAGGTGTTACTAAGTCATGAGTGTCTAAATCTATGAACTAAAATATATAACCGTCTATAACTCTCGTAACAACAGACCGGTTCGTTACAAATGAAAAGTCTTTCATTCCTTGTTTATGTGATTTCCTTTGCATTGTCGAAGCCTTCTTTTTTACTTATTCGTTAAACTTATTCTTTCTCATTGAACGGATTAGCAATTTGTTAAATTTTATGTGCAGGGACGAGGGCCTAATATTGAGGTTAGACTCTTAATGTCACTTTAATTGAATGACCTTATATCTTTAGAGTTTTTTTGCGTTTGTCCATAAGGTCGTTGCATATAAATATCTTTTTCAGTAATCCTGTATGACTTTAGGGGGTGGGTAGAGGGGCTAAAGTTGATTTTTTTTCAACAAACTAGAACTCATGTGCTGCAACTGAAATTTTTATATGCATCCATTTGATAAATTATAATTGGATTATTATTAGAATTTTCTAATTTATTTCTCTCTTTTGATCCTTTGCTATTTGTTTTTAATATACGAAGGATACAGTTCTCCAACAACAGGAAATGAAGTCAACCACAGACTAGGAGGAGTTTGAAGGCAAAGGAACAGTTTGGAGACCTTTTATGTTATTTCTTGGGCCATGTATATATACATAGAAAATGTATTATAATGTATATTTATATTGTTTGACTTTTTAGCAATGAAAAGTTCTTATATATTTCTGTTTCTCAAAACTGCCTTATTGACCACAAAGTAACTTTGTATTTTATGATAATTTTTAGTGACAGTTTTATTTTGTCGTAATAGCTATGTTTTTAGTGATGACATGATAGTTTTAGCTACAAAATCATAAGCCAATTTTATTAAAGCAAATTTGTCACCATTTTTTATATTTACGGACGAAATATCTTTTTGTATACAATAGGTAGTTTTTAGTGATGAAATTAAATTTGTTCAACTACGAAATACATCCAACTTCAGAGACAATTAATGTTGTCACTTATTGAACTAAATAGTTAGTGACAAGGTACTTTACTATCAACTACAAATTTTTTATACTTTTTTTGACAAATGAGTTTGTCACAAATACTATACATTTGGGGACAAAAAATCAATTTTGTAGTTAATATAACTTTATTTAGTGACGAATCACTAAGTTATCTTTGTATACCTTTGGTGACGTGCATTTAAGGACAAATGATTGACAAAATGTTTTTCGAATTTTAGGTGAAAAAACAATTTGTCATTGATAATCGAATTTGTTGTAGTGACTAAAAAATGGAAAACTGATTTTTATTTATCTAAAACCAATTTTCGAATGTTTACACAAAGTGTTACTATAGTTTGTAATGGGAAGGGAAATATAACAAAATACGCAAACTTTAATTTGGCAGCAACAATATCAAAAGGCGTACATCTGATGAGCATGCCTTATTGAAATTTGGATATACATTTGTAAACTTATAACTGGGCTAAAAAAGTGCAAGATCAACTTATGGAGTGCATTATCCTGTAATTTTCTCTACTTAACAAGCCCTAATAGTACAAGTGTAGAGAATTCTCTTTAATATTTTATTTCGAGAACTAGTCGTTGTTGTTCTGTCAACGACACTCGACCTCGATCATGGTTGACACCTCGACCATGAATCTTGCTGCTTCTTGGTCAACGGCACTCCATCTAGGTCATGGTTGACACCTCGGCCATGAATCTTGATGCTTCCTGGTCGACCTCGATCGATTTTCTCCTTAATGTCGTATTACGCTAAATATCTTTTGGGCAGATTTTGGCCTATACACAAGATGCATATGATAAATCTACAATCCCAACGAGGTAATTATGTATTATCTCATACTTATATGAAGTCCAAGTTTAGTACTATGCTTTGATGACATTAGCTTGGAAACAGACTTATGTTCCAAACCATCTATTTAATATAGTTAAAACTAAATTCAGATAATTTAAGGTGGAAGGAGTACTTATTTACTCATTTAAGGAATTATGACTTGATTCAGATTTGCTACTCTGTACTATACCATTGATATGTGCAGGAAATTATCCCTTTAGATCAGCTTAATTGTTGAGCGTCAAGCCTTTCCTATCCATTGGCATATCAATCCTAGGGGAAAGTTACATATTTAACCGCTTGCCTAAAAATATTTATATTCGCTAATCAATATAATAAATTATATATTTATTGGCTATTTTTTTTTTAGCGAGGGGCTATACGGTGTCAATCCTCGTTCCCCCATCCTTCCTTCCTCCTAATTCATGGCGTTCAAATATGGGGAAAAGGAGATAGTACAGTAGCTGAAAGGTCATAATTTTAACTATAGTGATTCCGTTGGATTCCAATTTTCTCTTGAAAAAGAAAAGATCGGGCCAAGCTATGTGTGTGAATTCTTTATACCAATGAGAGAATTTCAAGAGTGGCTATATCTCGTAAGGATTTTAGTGATTCACTTTGTCAAGTGCCATTACATACAATTGTCTTGCAAGTAACTTTTTATTTATATAATTTCATTCAACTAGTATATAAAACTCTTAAAGGAATAACTACATAGTATAACCCTTCCAAAAATAATAGCCGCCAAAATAGATAATTTGGCCGATTGGTCAAATGTGTAACTTGTGTAAACTTAAACTCATATCTTAACCACATGTAGTAATGACATTTCACATTAAGGACATGGGCTTCAATGTTAGGAGTAATGATCCGTAGAATAGAAATGACACGGTAGCCACTTTAAAGGACTACTATTAGGAATTAATCAGTGTGTTCTAAATTTCAGTTTTTCAGTTTAGTTTTTCAAGATAAAGTGTCCAGAAGTTAAGATTTTTAGCTTAAAATTTTATAACGAAATAAGTACTTGCTAATATGCTTTTGCATCTGTACCCATTTTTTGTGTCACGTTTTAACTTATACCCGCTTTGTAAAAAAAATTGCATCCGTACCCGCTTTTGCGCATAACTTTAGCATACGGGGCTAAAGTAGCAAAGACGATCACGCAAAACTTCAGCATTCTAGTAGACGGTCCTGAAGTAGCTTGGTTTTTGTCTTTGTAACTGGGGAACTAACTTCAGCTCTAGAGCCGAAGTTATTGTCTTTGTAACTGGGGAACTTCAGCTCTAGTAAATGGGGAACTTCAGCTTTAGAGCTAAAGTTTTTGTCTTTGTAACTGGGGAACTTCAGCTCTAGAGTTGAAGTTCCCCAATTATAAAGACAAAACTTCAGCATACGGGGTTGAAATTCCCCAGACAAGAGCTGAAGTTTTGTCTTTGTAACTGGGGAACTTCAGCTCCGTATGCTGAAGTTTTGTCTTTATAACTGGAGAACTTCAGCTCAGCGAGGGAAAGGGAGCTGAAGTTATTTAAAAAGTGGGTACAAGTTAAAAGTTTTTAAAAAAGCAGGTATTAGTTAAATGACGGCGACCAAATAAGGTGCCCGCACAATTTTTACCTAAATAGCACCCCCTGAGAATGACTATATATGCACTTACCCCTAATCCCTAATGATCCTTGGGCCTTATGTGGGATTTAAGTGGGCTCATAGCCCATAATGGAATATCAGAAAATGAAGAAGGGAGTGATCCCCTCGTATCTGTACTTTAAGCATCCATTTGCTTGTCTTTTTTTTTTTTTCATACGAAAATTAAACGATGATACTTCACTTACTCCCGTCGTGGTGCAAGGGCCGGACCCATATGGTGTCAAGGGGTTTAGTTGAACCCGCTTTATCGAAAAATTATACTGTATTTATTGATAAATTATATTTAAAAGAGAAAAATTACAGTAGAAAAAGTTGTTTGAACCCGCTTAAATACAATCAGTTCATTGTCGAAGTGATCGAGCGGGTTCAAAATTTGCCAGGGGTGCTGTGATCGAATCCCGTTTGGGCGTGGTAGGACTGGAGTGCAACGTAAAGCTAAGACAATCTTTTGTCTCAAATGAAACATCATCTTGCTCTTCAAATTTATTATTTTCGTGTTCTCTCTTTTTTGTCATTTTACTATTACATTTTACTTATTTTTTTGTTCTCTTTACCTGCAAAATAACAACTTCTTATTAATAACAAGGAAAAATTTAGAATTATTTAAATATATTAGAGTTAATAAATATTTGTTAAATTAGAGTTTTTGATGTAAAAATTGATAAATTAAATAGATAAATTTCTTAAAATAGAGATAGATAATCTTTTTTAACCTACATAAAATATTTTTAGGTTTATTAAAATTACGTAGTGCCAACTTTAAAATGACTTCATTTTGAGGTTGTATTAAGAACAAAAAAGGATAATAAAATAATCAAACCATGCTTGTCATACCCAACATCACTTATATTATTAGACACGTTCGTCTTTAACTGAACCCGCTTGCGTAAAATTCTGGGTCCGTCACTGCGTGGTTGGATTTTCATTTTTCCTTTCTTCCTTGGTATTCAATTTGAATATTTAATTGAGTTCAAATAGTCTCAACAACGTTGCTCGGATTCTTCAAAAATATCTTCTGTGCGTGTTGGATCCTTCAAAAATAATATATTTTGAAGGATCTGACACAAGTATGACAACAATATTTTTGGAAAATCCAAGCAACACAAAATATTTTTGGAGAATCGAAGCGTAATTTTTGCAACACCATCCTCTAGTTTTTGGTCAATGCCAATTCTTCACGCATGCTTCAATTAAGTCACGAGAGAAAGTAAGTAGAGAAATTAAAGAATTATGAAGGTCGATGTGACGAGTGTAAAGGTTTGAATAGTGTTGGGAAAAAAAGAAAAATAAAACAGAGAGTTAGTATTATTTTTACTATATGTGTGCAAACATGAAGTGAATCATTTCATACAGTTACCCTATTTTTAGCACTGATTTGATTCTTTCTTTTAACTTTAGAGTACACAGAATGGGGCCAAAGTCTACTATATCTAATGGAAGTCATTGATAACCCTAAGCACATTTTGTGGTACTTCCTGCACCTCTCACATGTGACCCCCAACTACTTATTTGAACAATTTAATGCCCTTTCTCAAATTTTGTTTGTTGTTTTTTGTTATGTTGGCTAGGAAAACTACTGTAGTATATCTATTTGGAATTATTTTGTGAATTTGTGGGGATCTTTTCTTGCGGCGAACCCAAGATTTTGAAGTTCGCACGTGTATTTTTGTGTTCAATCAAAATCTATGTTATTACTAATATATCGCTGTTTTTAAAAGATATATACGTAAACATAAAAATTTGATCGAATTTTATGAATGCTAGTGACCCCTATCTTTACAACATAGGTCCGTCTCACGTCGCACATAGCAATTGATCTAAAGAAGTGAGACAACTTACTAATTTTCCTCTACCCCATCAACCAAATCCCTAAGTTGTTAAGGCATGTATATGGGTAGAGATGTACATATATAAACATAAAATAGAATGCCCCGATTTTCATTTTTTCTAATTTTTTTATTTTATTGTTCGTTTTAATTTATGTGGTATAATTTGATTGGGGAGCTTGTTGGGTCCAAAATAAATTATTTGTATATTTTAAGTAACTTTTTTGACACAAAATTATTAGGTTCTACTAAACCCGTACACAACATTATAGCTCCACCGATATTGGCTAGACATAGAGTTTAGGGAAAACCTTTAAAAATTTGTGATCTTAAGATATAAAAGTATGCCAATATGAGTAAAATATAAAGTTTAGAATTAAATTACTTCTAAATAAAGAAAAGTGTCATTCTCTTTAGGATAAATTTATAATGAAATAATGTCATGTAAAACAAAAGAGATGGCGGTTTTTTTAATGAGGTCGGGCCACAAAAAAATTATCATGAATTTAACCTTTATATACTGATGGTATAAAATTACCAAAAGATAACTACAAGTAGTGAAATTAGTTACCTAAAAAAAATAAGGCAAATAAGCTGCAGTTAAATTAAAGTGATAGCATAAAAACTCTTTAAAATATTAGTGGGTACTAAGTAAATCCAAAATTTATTACATGCAATTCTTTTTTTGTGTCAGCACCAAACAAATAACATTTCACGCAATTCTTTCATTTTTTTCTCAACAAATAGCAATGCCAAACCCCCTTAAGGAAAAACATGTTACTAGAGGTGACAAAATGAATAAAAAAAACATAGTTATTCACCCATATTATTCTAAAAAATTAGTTGGATAATGAACAGTTTAAAAACGGGTCGAATATGAATAAGAACCATATTATTCACTTAAAAAATGGTTAACCAATGGATAAATAATATGTTTAATTTTTACATTTATAAAACATCAATTGGGAGTTGCTCAAGTTTGGGAGACTAAGAGCTCGTTTGGACATAAGAATTCTTTCACTTTTTTTCGAAATTTTTTCACTTTTTTCGAAATAAGTGTTTGTCCATAAAATATGCAATTTTCACTTGAAGATAAATTTTGGAATTTTCCGAAATTTTGAAAACTCCAAAAAGCTATTTTTCAAAAAATTTCACTCATATCACTCACAAAACTTCAAAAACAACCCAAAATTATATTCACGTATAAACACAACTTTAATTTTCAAATACCATTTTCACTTGAAATTTTTTTTCACCTTTATTAGTTTGAATTTACAATTCTTATGTCCAAACGCCCATAAGAATTCTCTCATAAGTGATCATATTCAAGAAGTCATGGATAATATGTCCATATTATCCGTTGGATTACTCATTTTTTATCCGTCTCAAAAACGGGTCGGACCGAATAATTTATTCGTTTGTTAAATTACTTATTTTCGATCCGCTCATATTCGAACTGATCCATCCATTTGCCGCCCCTACATGTTACAAAAACCGGATCATGCACGGCATCAGAGATTGAGTGAAGACATAGGCAAGAAACCAGACTACAAAAAAAAAGTGAATGGTCAGGAATGGCACTTGAGCAAAGCAGTTCATCACTGTAATAAAAGAAGAAGAAATTAAATAACTTTGGTTTTTTTTATCCGAGAGTCAGAAAAAAGTCTTTCTTTCATTACGAGTAAGATCTGTGTACACATTAGTCTTAACCCGCCTATATAGGGGGCCGGAAGGGGTTTATCCGAACCCCTTTCGCCGAAAAATTATACGATTTATATAAGGCAAAATCTATTTTTTATCTCTATATATAAAGTTTTGAACCTCCTTAACATAACTAAGATGTGTAGTTTAGTGGTCAAGGGATTCAAAACTTTGATAAGGTCGTAGGTTCAATTCCCATTAGCTACAAAAAATATTTTTTGAACCCTTTCATGGAGATCCCGTCACTACCCGTAAAAATATATTGTTATTGTTGTTGTTGTGTTGAAAATGTTACCGTGCGACAGAGAATTAGTGACATAACAAAAGAAAAAAATGTCGTTTTCCATCTGTCTGCATGCATTTGTATGTTGCAGCTATAAGTACAAAAATTTATGCTGGAGTTGGAGCTTTCTCTTGTATAATTGGTTTCCTTTTAGCTGACAAGAATGCAGATTAGTGAGTGTGAGAGTAAATGTGGGGAAGAATTAGAGTGTTAAAAGATTCATATCGGTTGAAGAAATGATCGAATTAATTATGGATTGACAGTTGAACTCATTACGCTTCGCTCACTCTATAAATATAAAATATACATGCCGATTTTTCATGTATATACCCTTTATATGAAAGCTCTCAATTATTTCAGTTATTAATATCAAATTTTATTTGTGCACTCAACAATCTCTCCCTCGAATTAAGTTTCATGTGATCCATTACTACGATTCATGATTCTCTCCCTCGAACTAAGTTTCACATAATACACTACTACGATTCACGGATTAATTTTCGAGATTCATTGTCTCACCCATACTGTTAGAGTGCTATGGCGACCGAAGCCTTTAACCAACTTTTTTCTTATTTGTGTGTGTCTCTGTGTGACAGATAAGCATGATTCATAGGTCTCTCCCTCGAACTAAGTTCCATCAGTTCACTATCACGATCCACTGATTGACTTTGTGCCACTAACATTGTTATAGTATTATAGAACCGAAGCCCGGAGCTAGCTTCTTCTTGTCTGTGTGCGTCTCTGAGCTCAAAAGGGGAAGTAAACCGAGCTCCACGCCATCACTGTCATTGTTTTACATACTCGTCCTGCTGAACATGGGGTTCAATATCAGTTTTTGGGCGACACACGGGTATTTTAACATGGTGTAATATTGTCCGATTTGAGCCAATCGCGCACGATCTATCCGAAAATGCCTCTCACCATTAAGAGATTCTTACACCTTATATATAGGCTCCTAAACTTTTTAGGTACCGATATAGAACTTTTTTCGCACACCTAACAACATATATATATATAGGCGGATCCATGATTTAAATTTTATAAATTCATATATTTAAGGTTCGCAACATCAAACCCACTATATATATTTTAGCATGATAAATGGTTCAACTCAGTAACTATATATCATAGATTTCATCTCTATTCTTCCATTCTGTAGACGTAATCTGATACATTTGTGGAGAAGTAAGTAAAGAAATTCAAATAAATCTAGCGGATAGCATGTTTGGAAATGGATTTGGATGTAATGGGATATAATTATATATTTTCGTGTATTTATTTGGCGAAATAATTACTTGATAAATCGGATGTAATTAGAAGGGTGTAATTACCTCTGCAATTCTCAAGGAGGGGGTGAGAATTGGTGGTAATTACAAGGTTGCTTTTTGTTTCTTTTATTTTTTTTTATTTTAGTTTATTTTCTTTATAACTTTTTATTTCTATTATTTTAATTTTTAATTTTACTTTTTAATTTCTTTTAAAATTTTAAAATATATTTTTCTTTGTACATTATTTATCTCTTATTTCTCTACCTTTACTTCTTGTGATTCCATGTAGTTGTTTATGTTTTATTTTTTTATTTATTTTATTATTCTATTTTTTGAAACCACACCTCCTAATATTAGAAATAATGAGTCATTAACAAACTTGACATATAATGAGTAATGCAGTTAAAGTGAAATTTCTTTGTTGAATGTGGTTATAAATTTATCATGTTTCCTAATATTCTTAAGTTGTAGTGGAACTTACTATTGTTATGTTGGAATTTGACATATGTTAAACTATTAGTTTTTTTGAATTTTGAAATTGTGTTATATTTATGGTGACGTTCCAATTTATTTGTTTTAGTAGTATTGCCTCACATTACATGTTGTTCATTATTTAGTTAGAATTGATAGATTAGTTTTGTCAAACATTTGAATAATGTTATGACATTATATTTATAAATATTAATTTATTTTATCAAACATGAATCCCATGATGTTCTTAGAAAACATATATTTATAAGGATTCTACTGGGTTGTTGTTGTATTTATAAATATATGATTACTAATTAATATATATTCAGGAAAAAATATACATTTTAAATACCAAATATAATATTATTTATACTTATAAGAATTTATAGGCATATATTTATTACATTAACTTTAAAGTTTTAATAATTACTTCATTTAAAATTTAATCTATTTGTGTAATTATACTTGTTCAATCAAATTAATCATTGTAATTATACAACTGTGTAATTACTAAATTATATAATTACCTCCTAATAATTATACCAATTCAATTACCTGACGGCTTTCCACACATTGGAATCCTTTTTCTTTTTTAAAAGAATAAAGAGATAGAGAGCGAACTTGTATTCGAAAGGCAGATTAAAGTTTTTACGGTCCCCCTCTCTCTGCTTACTTTACCGTGCGACGAAAGCAATGACAATCCATCAAAAAGAAAATTTTGATTCTTTCCCGTTTAGACTGTACTATTTATTTCCTCAGTTATTTTTACTTGTCACATTTCGCTTTTCGAGAGTTAATTTAACTAATTTTTAAAATTAAATTGCATTAAATTTTCTTAATATTTTAAAATTAAATTTTGATATTCAGAAACTATATGAAAAATACTATGAACTCGTTTGACATAAGAAAGTTTTTCCTTTTTTCCGAAATCAGCGTTTATTCATAAAATTTTTAATTTTCATTTAAAGATGCATTTTGAAAATTTTCAAAATTTTAAAAAATTTCAAAAACTCATTTTTCAAAATTTCACTCAAATCACCCACAAAACTTCACAAACAACCCAAAATTATATTCATGTCCAAACACAACTCTAAAAATTTCGAATATCATTTTTCGCCTTTTTTGAAATTTTACAATTCTTATGTCCAAACGCCCACTATAATTTATAATTTTTCTCATACCAATATGGTAAAAAAAATACATGTTAAAACGTTGGT
This sequence comes from Nicotiana paniculata, assembly GCA_005239505.1. Lineage (NCBI taxonomy): Eukaryota > Viridiplantae > Streptophyta > Magnoliopsida > Solanales > Solanaceae > Nicotiana > Nicotiana paniculata. The sequence goes on along the minus strand of MDKI01115604.1, from coordinate 19,380 downwards.
CAAAGTTTATATCGTTTGACTCTCGAAAGTGAAACAAGTAAAAATAAACGGGGGGAGACCGGGGCATAAAATGTAAAAAAGAATATAGGAATAAACCTACTGGAACACAAAGGAATGGAGATTGCACACAAAAAAAAAAACAATGGAGATGAAAAGAATTTGAATTTTTTTGAAGTCAAACTGAAATATTCAGAGATAAATTTTCTTGAATTCTTAGGTGGTGAATTTAGCTAAAGAAGTAAAAGTAGAAGTATTCATATATGCTGAACTTGAGGAACTTTGATATTTAAAATAGAGTATTTCCAACAAAATAACGTCTTTATTTCGAAATATAAACAAAATTTATGTTGAAATACATTTTTTGACACAATTTACGTGATACTCCTTTTTTTTAGTCTTCTAAAATGGATGATGACTTCTTTTATATTTAAAAAATAATTTTAACTTTATTAAAAGTATTTCTTTTTTTAAAAAAAGTGTCAAGACGAACACTACCACATAAAATATAACGCATGATTTTTTTATTCTTTTTCAATTTTAACTTCAAGTAATTTACCTTTTCACCTTGTGTCAAATACTGTTACTAAAGAAGTTGACACTCATATTCCTAAATCCTAATTCCCACTATTTTATCCGAGGCAAAAGGAGTATATATAGACACAGATTATTGGATTAGCTACTGAATTTAGCTAAATCCCATGGAGTTCGAAACTCAAGAAGATCAGATAGAAATTAAAGCATCACCAAATTATAACTCAGTACTTGAAATCTCCAACTCAACTAATGAGCCCAAAATGCCGAGTAATTCCGACGAACTGATACTCGACGCGCCGCTGCAAATGAGGAAACCAAAGTACAAAGAGTGTCTCAAGAACCACGCCGTCGGTATCGGCGGCCACGCCGTAGACGGCTGCGGCGAGTTCATGCCTGCCGGAGAAGATGGTACACTCGACGCCCTCAAATGCGCCGCCTGCAACTGCCACCGTAATTTCCACCGGAAAGAGACGCAACCCCACAACCTACCCTACTATAGAACCCCACCGTGTGGATACTTTCAACATGTCATGCCACCGCAGAGACATTTAGCACTGCCGTCAACTTCCGGAGGTGGTGGTGGTAATGTGTTTTTGTTTATTGTCTAATTAATTAAAGTAGTTCTGGTTTCAAAATTAGTGGGTCAAAACTTAGAGTTTAATTTTTATATATTAATGGAGTAAAAAAATATGTAGTACAATCAGCTTATAAGGTAATTACACGTAGTTTTCTATGTTAAACATAATTAATAATCTGATAAAAATGAAAATTAATGTTATAATAAGTAACTGTATGTCTTATAGATCACAAATTCGAGGCGTGAAAACAACTACTAATATTTGCATCAGAACGGGATGCCTATAAACACACCACTCGCAGAGTGCGGCCATTCCCCCTATGCACAAAATGTCTTGTGCACCGAATTGCCTTTTTAGTGACGAAAGAAAATTACACTATCAGATACAAGTAATTTAAATCTCAAAATTAATATGTATGTACACTATTTTGAAACTTTCTAGAGTAATAATCCTTCCCATAATTACTACAAGTCGTTCTAAAATTACTACTCTACGTAATCTGTTTAAAGTTACTACTAGTACATATCTGATATCTACTTTTTCCACTCTCAAATTAAAACCAACAGGTGGTGGCTATAGGGAGGATCAAGAAGATATGTGTAACCCTAATAACAGTGTGACAAAGAAGAGATTTAGGACGAGATTCAACCAAGAACAGAAGGAGAAAATGCTGGAACTGGCTGAGAAATTAGGGTGGCGAATCCAGAGAAAAGATGAAGGAGTTGTGCAGCAGTTGTGTAATGAGATTGGTATCAAAAGGCATGTTTTCAAAGTTTGGATGCATAATAACAAACTTACACTTGGTAAGAAAACCCTAGTACAAAGTACAAACCCTTAATTAGTTAGTCCCAACTCAAGAAAGAAGCTAAAAAAAACATTTTTAAGGTACTTTCATTATATATTTATGGTTACTAGTATGTTCAATTAACGAGTTTTACGTACTATCCTCTCCAGACTCCACTTGCAGAATATATTGGGTACGTTGTTATATGTCGTTGTTGCCAGAAGAACAACTAAAAGAGTATGTCATGGTTGAGATTGTTTTCTCCTTTCTGAGAAATACTAAGTAATTTTTTGACCAAAGCTTTGGTCTTTTCTTCTATAATTTCACTTGTTTTCTTGGAAATATATATCAATATATGTTTAGGTGGGAATGTTGAATGCCTCATTATATATCTAATTTTGTCCTGACTATGAGTTTATGAATGGATTAAAGGGTATTCGTTACATTTATTATGAGTTTTATCTTTTAAAGAGATGACTTGTTGCAAGCTGCTTATAACATTCTTGATCTAACTTCTATTTGGAAGGTTTGCTTGTTCTGACTATTAAGGAAGTATATGATAGTTAAATTTATGTGAAGCCTAATAAGTGAAAAGAGTTACTACTATAGGATAACACATTTTTCTGCTTTCATTGTTAACCTGTCATTTGTGTGATCATTCATGAATTTCAAGTAACCAGCTATTTGTTCTGAATCCTCCAAATTTTGAGCTAATTAACCTTCATGTCCTTTATCCTCTTCAAGAAGATGGTACTTTCAGCTGTAAGTGTGTCATGCCATTATAAGAAGGATACTCCTTTCCGACTTCAGTTCTAAATATTTATCATTTTGGGTGCATTTGGTACGATGGAAAAATATATTTTCTCATTTTCTACTGTTTGATCGCACAAAATAATTTGAAAAATATCTTCCTAGATATCACATTTTTCTGAAATTGAAAGAAAATGACTTCCCTAGAAAAAGTTAGGAAAACATTTTCCAAAAACTCCACCTACCCTCACATCCAATCCCAACCCCTTCCAACTTAAATTCTCTTCTTCTTTTTTTTCGTTTTTCTGCACCACCCACCCACCCCCAACACCCCACCCCCCCACCCCCCAATTTTTTTTTTTATATTTAAGTTCTGAATTTTTTCATTTTTCAGTTTACATGTCCGAAATTTTACGAGTTCCAAAGTTATGAGTTCGAAGGTTTATGTGTTTGGAAGTTTGCGGGTTAGAAATTATAGAGTTTACAGGTTCGAAAGTTTAGCAGTTCAGAAGTTTATGAAATTTGTGGGTTCGGAAGGTTGTTGGTTCGAAAGTTTATGACTTCATGTTTATTGTATCAAAATTATTTATGAATACTCTGGAGAAGCTATTTTCCTTAATTTGCGTACCAAACACCGAAAAATAAATAAGATTACTACTTGTTTTCCAAGAAAATACCAAACACACCCTTTGTCAAACTGAAATTCATTTATTATTGAATTTACCTACAATCAATTAGCTAGTGTATACAAATAAAAAATTATTTTTGACAAATACTCTTATACTCCTTTAGTAACATATGTCTTTGAGAAGGGGAACTTTGGAGTAGTGGTAAAGTTGTCTCCGTGTGATCTATTGATACGAGTTCGAACCGTGGAACCAGTTATTAATAATGTTTGCATTAGGATGTGTTGTCTACATCACACCGCCTTAGAGTGCGACTATTTTTTGGACCCTGTATAAATACAATATACTTTGTGCATGGAACTGCCTCTACTTTTTATCTTTAAAACATATGTCTTTGTCGAAAGATGTAGTCAGAAAATATGGTGTGTCTCAGTTCCGGTTCATAGATGTTTCCTAAATTGCATTTACCATCTTCCAGTCACGACAACGAATACACGTTTACATTTTTTTAGTGCAGAAATTGTTCATATGATTAGAGTGACAGTTGGTGACAGTTGTATAGATGAAGGCTTGATGTGTGACAAAGTTTGTTAGGTGACAGTTGTATGTAGTAGCAAGTTAGTTAATTAGTTAGTGTTAGAAGCTAATTATATATATACACCGCGTGTACAGTATTGAGGCTAATAAGCCATTATATTTGCTCTTCCTTCTTTCTGTAATTGAGCTTTACTTTCAGAATTCTCTTCCTCTCTTCTCTTCGATACAATCTCAGCTTCAATTCTCCACCCTCAAATGGTGGATTTTATCATGGTATCAGAGCTTGAGTGACTCGATCAAGGACATAGTAGTTTTATTTCCAGCTTTTGTGAAGACGACATTGTCGGTTCATAGATTTGTTGAAATTGAAGCTCAACAATGGCGAATTTAGATATCGATAACCCAAGGCATCCACTATTCCTGCAACCAATTCTGATAACCCTAGAAATTTGATAATTTCAATTCAGCTGAAAGGAAGGGAAAACTATTCTGTATGGAGAAAAGCTATGGTGATTGCGTTGTTAGCGAAGAAGAAATTAGGGTTTATTGATGGAAGCTGTGCGAAGTCTCAATTCACTAAAGATTTAGGTGAGGACTGGGAGCGAGTCAATGCAGTAGTGTTGACGTGGATCATGAACATTGTGTCTCCAAAATTGATGAATGGTATTGTGTATGCTGAAAATGTGCATGAGGTTTGGTTGGACCTTGAAGATCGATTCAACAAAGTCAATGGTTCCAGAGTCTATAATCTCCAGCGAGAAATAGCTACAATTTCTCAAGTATCTCCAGTATCTCTGTTTATCATTCTAGGTTGAAGTCATTATGGGATGAGTATGGATCTCTTATACCATCACTATCAGTTACTGCTGGTACTAGAGATTATATTGAACATCTAGAATAACAAAAGCCTTTTTAGTTCTTAATGGGACTAAATGAATCATACAGAGTAATTAGAAGTCAAATTCTATTGCAATCTCCATCACCTTCAGTCAGTCGTGCCTTTGCAATTTTAATTAATGAAGATAATCAAAGGAAAGTCTGTGTGTCTAAATCTCAAATTAGCCTAACAAATGAAATGAATGAATCCACAGTTTTTATGAGTACAAGAGGAAATCAGTCTAGGTTTAAAAGGTTAAATGACTTGTACTGTGAGTATTGTCGATTCAAAGGCCACTCAAAGGATAATTGTTACAAATTACATGGGTATCCACCTGGATACAAAGGAAAAAGACAACAACGATACAGGCAGGTAAATTCAGTTGTGAACAGCAGCAATCATGTTCAAGAGAATGCCATGAGTAAAGGAAAAGCTTAAATGCCTCAAGGAATGTCAAACTTCTTCACTGAGGAGCAGTATGGACAGATAATGGGGTTGTTGAACAAAGACAAGACACAGAAGCACACAACTAATATGGCAGGTAATGATGATTCTAGTTTGTTGAAAGATTGTAAGGATCCTTGAATTATATATAGTGGAGCAACAGATCATATGGACTCAAATCATAATATGTTGGATGATATAGTAAGTTTCCTAAACATAAAAGACATAGTGTTAGTCTGCCAAATGGTAAGTCTGTTCTTGTTACTTACCAAGGCAGCTACAACCTTACAGGAGATGACACCATACATGATGTGTTGTGTGTGCCTGAGTTTAAATATAACATGCTGTCAGTTTCTAAACTAACAAAAGAGTTACAATGTTCAGTGATTTTTTTCCCAACTTTTTGTGTCTTCTAGGATCTGCTCACCGGGAAGGTGAAGGAGATTGGTAAAGAGAAAGGTGGTTTGTACCTCTTAATTCCAAGGAAAACATACAAAGACAAGGAAATCCAATGAATTAGAAGTTGTCTTGCAGCAGGAGTGAAGATTGATGTTGAAACCTGGCATAAAAGGCTTGGACATATTCCAGTAGCAGTGATGAAGAAGCTGGATTTTGTGAAGAATAAAGATTTGCTAAATTGTAGTCTCAATAATTATACTGTATGCCCTTTGTCTAGACAGACTAGAAGACCTTTTCTCCTTAGCAATAGTAGAGCAAATGATACTTTTCAATTAGTTCATGCACACATTTGTGTTCCATATAGAATTCCAACATACAATGGGAATAGATACTTCGTAATACTTGTAGATGATCATTCGAAGATGATTTGGATGTTTCTAATGAAATTGAAGAGTGACACTATTGTCTTGTTGAAATCATTCTTTAAACTTGTTCATGTGCAGTTTGGAAAGGCAATTAAAATGTTGAGGTATGATAATGGTGCAGAATTTTTTAGCAAAGAATGTAAGGATTTCTTATCTAATTCCGGATTTCTTCACCAGAGCAGTTGTCCACACACTCCACATCAAAATGGAGTGGTGGAGAGGAGACAAAGGCATATCCTAGAGGTGGCAAGAGCATTAATGTTTCAAGGTAGCATTCCACTACATTTAAGGGGAGACTGTGTGTTGACAGATGTCTATCTTATAAATAGATTACCATCCCCAATTCTGGGAAGCAGGTCTCCTTATGAGGTGTTTCACAAGTCCAAGCCAAGTTTGCTGCATTTGAGGGTTATGGGTTGTTTGTGTTTTGCCACAGTTACAGAAAAGGTTGACAAATTCTCACCTAGAGCTATAGCAGTAGTTCACATGGGGTACTCAGTTTCTCAGAAGGGCTATAGATTGTATAATCTCAAGGCCAAGAGATTTTTTGTAAGTAGAGATGTGACATTCAAGGAGAACATTTTTCCTTTCCAATCAATGAAGAGAGGTGTAGATTTACCACTGTTTCTATAGATTAATGATGCTCAAGCAAACATTTCAAGGACACCTGCACCAATAGTAGATCAGGAAGCAAATGGAAATGATGCAGGACAGGATGCAGCCACCACAATTGATCCTTCACTTGATGAACCAGCTTGTGATACTCAGTCAGCAGCAGTTGATAATCATACCTATGATGAACAACTTCAGCATACTGAACCATCAGTTCCTTTGAGGAGATCTTTAAGATATCGAAAACCACCAACATGGCTGAAAAACTATACTTGTCCAGGGAAGGAAGGTTCATCATCCAGTTGCACCTATCCTATGTCCAACTACTTAAACTATTATTCTATTTCACCAAAATACCAATCCTTTTTAGCTACTACATCTGAGACAGAACCTGCATCCTATGTTGAAGCAATGCAGGGCCCTAGATGGATTGAAGTTATGAAAACAGAAATTGATGCCCTTGTTCTAAACAACACATGAGAAGTAGTTAATGTATCCAAAATTAATGTTCCCATTGGTTGTAGGTGGGTGTACAAGATCAAGTATAAGTCTAATGGGAGATTGAAAGGTTCAAGGCCAAGTTAGTAGCAAAGGGTTATAGTCAGCAAGAGAGACTAGACTACCAGGAGACCTTTTCTCCAGTGGTTAAAATGGTCACAGTAAGGGTGGTTATTGCCCTTAAAGCCATGAATTAGTGGAACCTCTACCAAATGGATGTCTACAATGCCTTCCTTCGAGGTGATCTTGAAGAAGAGGCTTATATGCATCTTCCACCAGGTTTTGATAGTCAAGGAGGGAACAAGGCATGCAGACTACACAAATCCTTATATGGGCTCAAACAAGCATCAAGACAGTGGAATTTGAATCTCACTAAGGCACTGATTAATGCAGGCTTTATGCAGAGCAAGCATGACCATTCATTGTTCACCTTGAGGAAATATGCTAAACTTGTCATCATCCTTGTCTATGTTGATGACCTCCTTATCACAGGTAATGATGCTGATATGATTCAAGAAGCTAAGACAATCCTTCACAAGGCATTTAGAATTTAGGACTTAGGTATTTTGAAATACTTCTTGGGGATTGAAGTTAGCAGATCTCAAAAAAGCATATTGTTATGTCAAAGGAAGTATACAGTGGAACTGATAGAAAATATGGGCTTAGCAGGGTCTAAACCTGCAATTACTCCAGTGGAGCAAAACAGGAAGTTAACAAGAGTAGAGTATGATACAGACTATAACTTGAAGGATGATCCAGCACTCATAGATGCCAAAGGATATCAAAAGCTCATAAGCGCTGAAGAACTCGATCATGATAAGAATCATGATAAGGATGAGCTAGGCTAGTTAGATTGTATTGTAGATTTAGAACTCTAACTCAATGTAATAGTTATACTTGAAGTAGAACTCTAAACCATTAGTAGTAGTAGTTATGTGACTTGTATAAATTCAGACTTCGTATAGTTTTTGAATATATGAGAAAACACACGGTTCTTCAATATTCTTTCCTCTCAACCTTGTGATTTTCTACATGGTATCAGAGCATACTGAAGCTACACTGCTCACACGATCAAACATGGCCTTAACAACACCTTCAACCTTACTGTGTCTATCATCTTCTTCCCTGCACCATCTAATTGTTTCCTGCCCAGTTAAGTTGAAACCAACGAACTACTTGATCTGGAGGACAGAAATACTCCAGTTAATTCAAGTAATGAAGGTGACAAATCTGATTAAGGAAGGGAAGCCAGACATAAGCACTTCATCCACTTTTGATGGTGCTAACAAGACTGTCGATAAAGGTGATGACAACATTGACTGGGAAGAGAAAGATGTGCTTCTGAGGAGTTGGATTTCTGCCACAATGACTGAAGAAATCATGTACCTCATAGTAGGATGTACATCTTCCAAAGAGATGTGGGAATGTCTGGAGGAAGCATACCTTCAGGCAACCAAGGATAAGGAGTTCCAACTTAAGCAACAACTGCAGAACATCAAGCTAGGAACCAAAAAGCTTGATGAATATTTGAAGGATTTCAAAGGCATATGTGATGGTATCTCATCCATACACAAGCATGTTGATGAAGACAGCAAAGTGATCAACTTTGCTAGAGGACTTGGTCCAAAGTACAAAACTTTTAGGACTGTCATGCTGGGAAAGGTCCCATATCCTACACTGAATCAGTTTGTTAGTGCCCTTAGAGGCTTTGACATGAGAGAAGATGAAGAAGAAGTGACTCAAAAAATCTACAGCATGACTTTTGCTGCTCAAAGAGGGAGAGGTCGTGGAAGCTACTCTAACAGAAGAGGAAACTCATATTTCTCCTCAAGAGGAAGAGATTTCAGACCTGCAGGACAAGGCAACAATCAGACTAATCAACCTACTCAGAACAATGCTGCAAATTTAAGACAACAACAGGGCAAGGAAAATTTCCAAATATGTGGAAGAAATAATAACACAACCTTAAAATGCTTCTATAGGTGGGACTACTCCTACCAGCCTACAAAAGATCTGCCACAGGCTTTTTCTGCTATTAACCTGAAGAATACACAGGTTGAGGATGATGCTATGTATGTTGACTCTGGTGCAAGCAGCCACATAACCAACTCAACAGGTAATTTATCAAATCTTCAACCTTATAATGGTCTTGATAAGATAATAGTTGGAGATGGCTCAAAACTTGACATCACACATATTGGAAATACAACAAAATCTGGACTTAAAGTAAAAGAAATCCTTGTTGTTCCTAAGATTAAGAAGAAATTGTTGTCAGTTAGTAAACTTGCGAAGGACGATTCTTGTATACTTGAGTTTGATGAATCTGATTTTGTTATAAAGGACAAGAGCTCAGGGATACTTCTGGCCAAGGGATCTAAGAAGAATGACCTATATGCACTGGAGGTTAATAACTTTTATGCATTATCTGCATCAAAGGAGTGGAAGAATACAGACAATATTTGGCATGCTAGATTAGGTCACCCTAGCTTAAAGTTTTTAAAAATCCTTAGTAGTAACAAATGTATTGATGTCAAGTACTGGAACAAAGTCCCTACTTTTTATGTTAGTTTTCAGTTAGGAAAAGGATGTAAGCTTCCATTTGAATTGAGAAATAAGATTGAAAAAGAGCCTTTGCTTAAAATTCATTGTGATTTAGGGTCCAGCTCCTGTTGAATCATCTCAGCACATGAGATACTATGTACTGTTTGTTGATGACTGTACAAGATATACTTGGACCTATCTACTAAGAAGGAAATCTGAATTCTATGATAATTTTGTTAAGTTCCAAAAGATGGTTGAGAAACAATTCACTAAGACTATTAAGGTTTTTCAGTGTGATGGGGGTGGTGAATTTAACAGTACTGCTTTTGTTGAACATCTAGATAACTGTGGTACTATCAGACATATTTCATGCCCTCACACACCTGAGCAGAATGGAGTCTCCGAGAGAAAACACAGACATATAGTAGAAACTGGTCTGACCTTGTTGTTTCATGCAAAGTTACCACAGTTTCTTTGGGTAGAAGCCTTCTTGACAACTGTATTCTTAATTAACAGAATGCCTTCATCAGTGTTACATATGGTGACTCCATTCTTTAAGCTCTTTGGAGAGCATCCAGATTACAATAGTTTAAAGGTGTTTGGTTGCAGATGTTTTCCCTACTTAAAATGTAAACAAAATTCTCCCCTAAGACCTATCCTTGTGCGTTTATTGGATATAGTAGACTTCACAAAGGATACAGATGCTATCACCCATCTACCAGAAGAGTGTTTGTCTCCAGACATGTGGTCTTTGATAAGAACAAATTGCCTTATGTGCAGCCAAATGCATCACTAGACAGTTCTAGTGATTCTACTCACATTGCTACATTCTATGAGTTTTTCTCCAGGTTGCAGAATACCTCAAGACCAGATGTGCACTCCTCTAGTTCAGGGGAAGTGTCGAATGGAGAATCATTACTTGGTGTAGGTGATGTTAATTCACCATTACCTAGTGATCAACTCACTACTGAAGATCCAGTTGATGCTGAGCCTACACCTAATGCTGAGCCTGCCCAGCATGCTGATCATAATGATGTTGTTGATCACACTGTTGAGCCAGCTGAATCCCATAGCAGCAGTTCCTACAGGAATAGATGATCTCATGACCTCTGAGAGTGAAGAATCAAACAATTCCGTTCAAGACAATGCACCTCCTAACTCTAATGAGTTTTCAGTTTATGATCCACAGGGAATTCAACTTGAAGTTCACTTGTCTCATTAGTTTAATACCGAACCTAATCAGAATACACAAGCTATACCAATACAAGCTACACCAACTGATGATGCAGAACCAGCAGAGTACACATCAAATACACAAAGCCATCACACGGTTACACAACAGAAATCAAAATACATGTCAGTAAACACATGTGTTTGGTAGCAACTAAGGAGCCACAGACTATAATGAGGCACTTAGATCACCGGAATGGTTTGCAGCAATGTAAGAGGAGATAGATGCACTGAATCAAAACAAGACTTGGATATTGGTGCCTAAGTCACCTGGTATGAATATAGTTGGCTCTAGGTGGGTGTTTAAAACCAATTTGAAGGCTGATGGATCTATTGACAGGTACAAGGCAAGACTAGTTGCCAAAGGGTATTCACAGCTTGAAGGAGTGGATTTTGACGAAACCTTCAGCCCGGTTGTTAAAGCAACCACTATAAGAGTAGTCATTTCTGTAGTTGTGAGTCTCCACTGGTGTATTAGACAAATAGATGTAAAGAATGCCTTCCTACACGGTTATCTACAGAAGGAGGTGTACATGAGCCAGCCACCAGGTTTTAAAGATTCTAGACATCCTGACAGTGTGTGTCTTCTAAAGAAAGCACCGTATGGCCTTAAGCAGGCACCTAGAGCCTGGTTTGACAGGTTTAGTTTGCATTTGCTTCATCTTGGTTTTAAGTGCAGCAAAGCAGACTCATCACTCTTTATGATGCATTGCAAAAGAGGCACAATTCTGCTCCTACTGTATGTTGATGATATCATTGTCACTGGGAGTCAAACTGCACTAATTTCATAAATCATTGATGAACTAGGTAAGGAATTTGCTATGAAGGACCTTGGCCCTTTACACTTATTCTTAGGGATTGAGGTCACCTACTTTACTGGAGGCATTCATCTGAATTAGAGTAAGTATGCTGCAGAGTTACTGGCCAAAACTAGCATGACACTTGCTAAGCCAATAAGCACACCTTTGGCACAGACGCATGGTCTACAAGAAGCTATAGATGATCCAGTTGATGCCTCACTATACAAAAGCATTGTTGGTAGTCTACAGTATTTGACACTCACAAGGCCAAATATATCTCATGCAGTAAACTTAGCAAGCCAATTCATGCAAATCCCAAACAACACTCATTACCAAGCTGTAAAGAGTATATTTAGGTATGTGAAGGGCACAACTAAGTATGGTCTGAGAATTCTGTCTCAGTCACCATTTAGGCTATATGGTTTCTCTGATGCAGACTGGGGAGGGTGTCCTATGACTAGGAGATCAACTACAGGCTACAATGTCTACCTAGGAGCTAACTGCATATCTTGGACATCCAAGAAGCAACACACAGTGGCAAGGTCTAGTGCAGAAGCTGAGTATAGAGCACTTGCCTCTACAACAGCTGAAATGACATGGATAACCTACATTCTCAATGACATTGGGGTTCGTTTAAAAAATGTACCAACTCTGTTCTGTGATAACTTAAGTGCACTATATATGACAGTCAATCCAGTAATGCATACCAGAACAAAGCATGTTGAGATGGAGTATCATTTTGTTAGAGAAAAGGTTGCTAGTGGTCAGCTAGTCACAAGGTTTGTTAGATCAAAAGACCAGCTCGCTGGCATTCATACTAAGGCATTGACTAAGCAGATGTTTGCAGGATTTCGAAGCAAGCTAGGAGTGGTAACTACACCCCTCACTAGCTTGAGGGGAAGCGTTGAAGAACTCGATCATGATAAGAATCATGATAAGGATAAGCTAGGTTAGTTAGATTGTATTGCAGATTTAGAACTCTAACTTGATGTAATAGTTATACTTGAAGTATAACTCTAAACCATTAGTAGTAGTTATGTGACTTGTATAAATCCAAACTTTGTATAGTTTTGAATATGTGAGAAAACACACGGTTCTTCAATATTCTTTCCTCTCAACCTTGTGATTTTCTACAATAAGGAAGCTTTTGTACTTGACATTGACTAGGCATGATATTGCCTACACAGTACAAACTTTAAGCCAATTCATGCAAGCACCTAAGAAGTCTCACTTAGAAGCAACATATAGATTGGTGATGTACTTGAAGAATGAACCATGATTAGGCATTCTCATGAGTGCAGATGGTGACATGACTCTAAAACTCATGAGTGCAGATGGTGACATGATGCAGATTGGGCAAGCTGTCCAAATTCAAGGAAGTCGGTAACAGGTTACTTGCTAAATTTCGGAAAGTCCCTAATCTCATGGAAGTCAAAAAAGCAAATTACAGTAGCAAGAAGTTAAGTAGAATCAGAGTATAGGAGCATGACACTGACAGTTTCTGAATTAATCTGGTTGCTCGGAGTTTTCAAAGAACTGGGAGTTGAATTGCCTATTCCAATTTAGTTGTCCACTGATAGTAAAGCAGCAATGCAGATAGCAAGCAATCCAGTGTTTCATGAACGAACAAAAAATATAGAGATTGATTGTCACTTCATAAGAGAAAAGGTGGAAGAAGGACTGATTCAGCTTGTGTATGTTCCAACCTAAGAACATACATAAGATTTGTTGACTAAAGGACTTGGAAGTGTTCAACATCACCATCTGATGAGCAAGCTAGGTGTTTTGAACATCTTCATGGAACCTAGCTTGAAGGGGGGTGTTGAGATATGGTTAGAGTGACACCTGGTGATAGTTGTATAGATGAAGGCTTGAAGGGTGACAAAGTCAGTTAGGTGACAACTGTATATAGTAGCAAGTTAGTTAATTAGTTAGTGATAGAAGCTAATTATATATATACACCACGTGTACAGTGTTGAGGCTAATAAGTCATTGTATTTGCTCTTCCTTCTTTCTGTAATTGACCTTTACTTTTAGAATTCTCTTCCTCTCTTCTCTTCGATATATATATATATATTTTATTTATTTATTATTTTTTTAATATTTTGTAAAATCAGACACAAAAGAGCTAAATATAAAGTGTACCTAGGGAAAGGAAGAGCTGATAATAATACAATTAATTCATATTTTACGGAAATATTGTTGTCTTGACCTCAAATTAATTTATGCCTTTTAGAGTACTAGTACAATTTTTCTTGGGAAGGAAAATGTCGATACTGCAGCAATAACTGCGAGGAAAACTCAAGTGCAATCGTTGGTAACTTGGTGAAGTCCAAATACAATTCAGAAAGTAGATTGATAGATCCAAAGCTTGATCAGAAATTCCATTTCTCTTTTTCTTCTTTATGAACATCATCATCTTCTTCTTATTCCCCAATTTTACTTACTTTTGAATGTTCTAAATGGAACATGTGGGGACTAAAGCAACACAATAGTCTCGTCTCATGCATTATAATATTCCTACATGTTTGTTTCTTCTATTCCTTTTTTAGGTGCATTTTTGTTGTGGCTATCTGCGTTTCACGAGTCACCACATAAATAAGGAATATCTCCGCGACCAAATAAATAATATGGAGTAATACTAGTAATAATAAGAAAAGAAAAAGAATTCAAGCATTTAAGAGAAGTTTTATCAGATGGAACGTTATGTTAGTATTAAAATGCGTATCATCATGTCAAAAGTTATAGAAGATAACAAAGACATAAATTTATATCTTAATTAAACCTCTCAAGCAAGTGTCATATTCAATCATGACTTCTACCTAAGTTTTCCGTTCGATGCAGAGGTGGATCTAGAATTTCAAAAAGATGGATGCACTATTGTGAAGAGGCGGTTATAGAATTTACAGTTGACGATTTTAAATTTAGTCTCTTACCTTAAATCCACTACACTTTAAAATTAAAGGTTCAAAATTATATTCTTTTTAAAATTTTACTAATTTTGACATATATATCTATACTATGCCAAAAACAAGACCGTTTGAAGTGAGATTTTAAAATTAAATTTCACCCAATAATTACTGCATCATAGGAGTCCTTAAGCATGGGTACACACATACATATCTAAGTTAATTTGAAGAAATATAACATAATATATGATTTAAGGAGAAAAGTATAAGTTCACGTGAACCCATATTATAAAGACCTAGATACACCCCTACAACACATAGGTCTCATCATAGGCAGGAGGTTGGCGTTACACTCCCCGCACTTTTCATGCAAAGCTGATAGTAAAGGCAAAAACTCATTTTTTAACGAAGCTTATCAAGCAAGCGTTATGGTCAAATTTGCCTTGGACCCTAGTCATAAGCAGGATGTTAGGCTTATGCATGTGAAGTGTAAATAGCTCATGCGTGGTACTCCACTCCCTCCGTTCATAATAATTGATTTTTAGTTATTTTCGTACAGATTAAGAAATTCATCTTTTAACATTAATTAATAATGAAATTGATTATATTAATCTTTACTATCTCTTCACATAAACGCTCCTAACACATACTTCAATACTATTTACTCCAAGGACATAGGAAAAAAACAATTAATTCATTCTTAAAATCTGAAAAAATCAAATATTTTAGAGCACAAAAGAGAAGCCAAAAAATCACTTATTGTGGATCGGAGGGAATAGTAAGGAAGCACAAGTGGATAGAAGGAAAGAAATTTCAAAAAATGGAAAATGATAAAATTCAAAAGAGAAAGATGAGATGGTGTGAGATTTAAATTTTTTTAAATTCTATTGGCTTTTCATTCGGTGTTCACATTTGAGCTCAGACTAATTCGATTTCGTGCCGCATAGGAACCATTAAAGGGGTCAAACTGCTCTCTACCCAAAAATTTTCCCATTATTAGGCTCAATCAGAAACTTCTAATTAAAATAAAAGGGATCATATCCATTTCACCATAATTTTTGGCGGTGAAAATTAATTATTACCAAATGCCATGACACTCAACATACAAATTCAACTTCAGGACCAATGATAGTGGCTAGTAGGAGAAATAGTAGTTTTGATGTGCCAATTCATGTTTTACTATGCTTCCTTATTGTTGTAATAATTAATATAACTTTTTTTTTAATTGTGATGGTACCAACTTACCATTGGAATAAAGCTTTCCAACACACTACTTTTTTGAAAAGAAAAAAGTTCATTTATTTGTTTGAGTAGGATATTTATAAAAGCTTAAAGAACACAAAATCAATGTACTTGCTGTTCTCCTATAATAGGTAATCAATCATTTTTTTAGAAACTTGTGGTATAAATAATAAAGCTTATCGACCTTAGGCTTTTCCAAAGTTGGATATTTCATTTTTATTCCACTTAATTTTTGTTGGAACTTTGTTTATTTGATCCGTAAACTTTGGAAGTTGAAATCATTGTAAATTGAACATATTGCTTTAATGCCTTTGTTTTTAAAATATATTTCAAATTTCGTTTTTCTTTTTCTTTCGGTTCTTCGTAAAAAAAAAAAAAATCAACTAAAATAATTTTAGAAAATGTGATTGCACTCACTTTTCCAATTCGAGATATATACATATGTAATATTTTGAAGTAATGGATGTTATATACTGCTACTCTAAAGTTAATTATTTCAATCTCTATATCTATTTTTGTCTTTGGATTGCTTCCTTTTAAAATTAGTCTTTTTTTTTTTCACCTTACATGATTTCTTTTTAACTTTTCAGACAAAGGGGGAATTTCTAGTACTGTTTATTGTGTATCTCTAAACTGCATAGTGTAGGTTTAGTAAATGAAACCAATTTATTTGGGATTGAAGGTAAATAGTTATTGTTGTCGACTAGTGTACGTGTCGAGATTCCAACCTACAAGGGTGTACCTTTAATCTTGAGAGTATAACTTTATGTTTGGGTCATAGGTCAAATTCTACTTCCTACATATGTTATCCTAATACTACAAGTAAAAAGGGCAGCAGACGCAAGATATAGGAAAAAGGGGTGATATAAATAATTTATTCTAATGTAAGTATTAATTATTGTTTTTACGGTTCAAATGTATAAGTTATATGTAGAGTTGTCAAATGGGCAGGTTGAATTAATTTTGGAAAGGTCAAAATAGGTTGAGTCAATAAATTGACCTACCCAAAAATAACTTGGGTTGAGATGAACTGGGTCAAGTTGGACTAAAATTTGCGTCATAACCCAATCCGTCCAACTATTACTGAGCTTTAACTAATGTGTACTTATGAATTATTTAATAATCAAATAAGGTTTTTTTTTTAAATTTTGTTATGGTCATATATAACATATAAAAAAAAGTGAGATATTTTAGCAAAGTTACTCATAGAGATTAATTTGGGGTAATAAGTCAGTCAAATTTTTGATGAGTTGAAATGTATTGGGTCAAGATTGGCTGAGTTCAACAAATGAGCGGGTCAATGACTAATCCAATTTTGGACGGGTCAAATAAATTTGGCCTCAAATTGCCACTCTTATTTACACGAAAACAACTTTACGGTTGCTCCAATGCTCTGTTCTACTACAAGTACTACAAGCGATTAAGGGAATTCTTGGATAGTCCGTTGTTTACTTTATGTGTGTGGGTTCAACCCAACTAAATTTGGCCACTTGATTTTAGAATATGTCAATTTTATGATATCGAGTATCTGAGATTACTACGTTAATGTATCTTGAGAATTTACCTTCACTTGTGACTTGTGGCCTGATCTAATTAGGAATTTTTATAAGCATTTGAACTATAACTTTCTATATGCAAAGTTAGTGACAATCGTACAAGGTGCATATTGTGATGTGAATCATCACTGGCCCATAGGCTTGGGCCTACACTAACTTCTGTGGTAGCAAGTGTGATCTTCACACAAATAGTCGATTATATTTATTGTATACTTTTTCTAGCCATATATAAAATTTATATATTGATTATACATAATTATAAAACATAATACATAAATATTGCAAATATTATACCTACATTAGTTATTTTAGTTTAAGAGGTTGATTGAGCGACTATTTGGGTTAATTTTATTCGTAACAGAAATAGCAACAAAGCCCATTTGGTCCACTAATTCTATTTGTCAGTTTGGATTGGATTGCATATCTATAAAACGTAATACATATTGGGTTGGACAGTATGGTGGTTAACACATGACACTTTTTTTTTTTTTTTTTTGTGTGGCTAACGAAAGGCAATGTTATTGAATTGAAAGCTTAGTTAAATTATAACATAATGGCGTTATCTTCGGGACGAAGTACATCAATAGTTATTTTTAAGTCCGCTATTTAAAATATATTTATAATTTACAATGTGTTTAAAGATTAGCCTATTCACCCAAACTTCAGGACTTAGTGCCCTGAATTTTTGAGCTGCTAATTTGAAATTCAGGACTAAGATTCGAACTTGTGGGCACAATGTCGTGAAGTTTGAGTTTTAAGGTTTAAATTCTAGGACACTATGTCCTGAAGTTTGAGATAAATTGGCTATCTTTAAATACATTGTAAATTGTAGATATATTTTGAATAGCATGCTTAAAAATGACTACCTTAGTGTCATTTCCATTTATCTTTAAGACCTCCATTGGCCCATCAGCTCCAGCCTATGCTAACTTGTTGGGTTGCAAATACCAGGCAAGCCCAATTCGTTCCACGTGGTTTTCAGATTTTACTTCCTGTGGCCCTTGGGAGGGAGATTTGCATAAATAGAATGATTTAAGGTCACATTTTATGTTTTGTCACCATTAAAGGAGGTTTTGCAAAAATAGCCATTTCAGAGTATTATGTTGCTTTACTTACAAGTAAGATGTGCAGAATTCCATGCTTGAGGATAAGGAAGCTGTTAGAGAGGGAGCACTGATACAATTTTAAGCTACAGGTTAAAATTAAAAATAAGAGTTTATTTTAATTTATATAGTGTAAATCAAATATATACATTTTATATTATATTCGTATATCCCTTCTTTAGTCAAATGAACTAAACATCAACCAATAAAAACATATTAAGTAAATACTTCTGTTATTATTTAATCCCAATGTTATAATAACGTAGTAACTGATTATCGAACCAAACAACCCCTTAAAGTATTATATTTCCTCTCATTTACAATTTAGTCCTTAAAAAGGGTTGTCTGATGCACAAGTCATTCCGGTATGTCAATCACGTGTTTCTTAGACGGGTTCACTTCTTCTTGTGTCTCCTCCACACTTTCATCAATGTCAATTCTCAACTCTTCATAAGCTTGAACCTCATTGCTTGGCATGCCATCTTCTTGAACCAACATCATCATCCACAACTCTTCTTTGGTTTGAGGCACTTGCCTCCCCACCTTTTCCACTCCGTATGGTTACAGCCATGGCATGTACCGTGTTGTTTGTTGGTCCAAACCGCACATGCAAGTATACGTGGTCGTAGCAAGTAATATAATGTTAAATCGAATGTCGAACCCACAAGGACTTGCGTAAACTACTTATTGAATCACTCTAATTGATATTTAATCGAGCCAAAACAAAATCCAGGAATATAACTAATTTATTCTACGATTATATGAACTAATTATCAAGTAACGATAGTATTGTTGTGTATTCAATAGAGACAAATATCCAGGGTTAAGATCAATTCACCACTCGTTTTGCATTCTAATTAACTCTCCCTTTTATATAATTCACTCATGGTTGCTAATTAATTGATAATTGCTCTCGTAGCCTTCTCCCGAAGTAC
>ML364366.1:2701-25719 GCA_005239505.1 Nicotiana paniculata | reverse complement strand
TATTATTTATTTTTTCTTTTAGTTAGATCGAATAAAATCTATTAAGAGTAAGATAAAACTTTAGAACATCAAGATTGTACCTAAAAAAATATTTACACTAAAATAATATATAATTTGTGTGTGGTCAAAAAATAGTTGTTCACATATGCCATGTTTGGGGCCTTGTGCCGACCTGTTTGGACCCTCAGCGGTGTTTTACTACTATTCTCACACTGTTGTGATAGAAAATATGATCTCAGTCATGATTTATACTTGTTTATTTTTCATTCCTGTTTATCACCATATTTTCAAACAAATGAAAGACATTTTGGGCTGAGTCCCCGTGATTTATGGTAACTTGCCCGAGTGGCTTGTGAGGGTGATGATTGAGCGGGGACGAGAGCCGGATTGTGAGGGTAGTGATGGATCGGGCTGTACGCCACAACTTACATACATATAGATATATATTAGATCGGGCTGCACGTCGCAACGATATATATATATATATATATATATTGGATCGGGTTGCACGCCTTGGATCGGGTTGCACGCCGCAGCGATATAGCGCTTGGGCTGAAGGAGACCCTCCGGAGTCTGTACACCCCAGTGAGCACAGTCGACTATTTATGGATCGGGCTGCACATCGCAGCGGTTATTATATGCTATCTATTGAGTGTGAGTGCTGATTGGCGAGAGATGAGTCACGAGTGACTGAGGCTTGCCCGAGACACTTTATTTGTGAGTGACACTGTGCCCGGGGGGCTTATTTGCTATGAAACTACTATTTTCACTCTTCCTTACATTTTTGCCTCTAAACGATAAATGTTGAACCAATGTTTATATGAGATTTGAAAAGGGAAACTGGAGTTTTACGAAACTTTCGGAAAGTAGATTCCTGACTTGATTTATTGATTTTCACTGATATTTCTTATATGATCTTTACATGATTTTAAAAGCTCGTCACTGCACTCAAGTCCTTATTTATACTTGTTACTTACTGAGTTGGTGTACTCACGTTACTCCCTGCACCTTGTGTGCAGATCCAGGTGTCCAGATTGAGTGAAATTCGATTGTTCTTAGTGGAGCTTGTCGGAGACTTTGAGGTAGTTGCCCGGCGTTCGCAGCCCCACCCTTCTCCCTCTCATTTTTTGTCGCTATTTGCATTTTTTCTAGACTTGATGTATTAAGGAAAATCGTGTCAGATTCTGTGTTCTATTTAGTTGCTCATGGCTGTTGACTCCAGGTTTTAGGGATTTTGGTCAGATGTTTTCATTTCTTATCCGCATTTGTGAAATATTAAACGCGTAAGATTTTGATAAAATTGCGTTATTGTTCTAAATGGAAGTTCCTTGTATTATGTTCAGTAAATTGGCTAGCCTAGTACCACGATAGGCATCATCACGGCCAGTGTAGATTTGGAGTCGTGACACCACCTCTTCCCCTGGCACTATCAAATTTACTATTATGTTAACATGTGTCAATGTGCAATAACCAACAAAAGTGTTCATCGCAGTAATCTAATTTTCCCTCAGTCTTGGAAATGAGTGCACTCTAAAGCTTCATTATTTAAAACTTAGATTTAGAGGTTTTCCCTACCAGTGCATTACCATTAAATTTGAAAAAATTATACCAAAAATTAGAGATTCAAACACACTATTTTAATCCAAATACTAGAAAATCTTCAACACACAGTGTCCTCAGAACGTAACTAACCTCCCCTCCTGACCAAAGAATAATAAAAACAATTTCTACATACCAATTTTCACAATAAAATTTCTGTAAAAATCCTTAAATCCACACTAATTTTCACAATAAATTTCCGTAAAATACTAAAATTCAAAGCAAGCACCATTGTGAACCCCCCTCCCCTCGTAACGACTTGGTCAGTCGTTTTGAGATTTAGCGCCCCGATACCCTAATAAAGGCTTCTCCCATGTCTTTTTATGTTATTGAAACTTATCGGAGTATTGAGTGGTAAAATTCGGAGTGATTTTGGACACATAGTCCTTAAATGTGGATTTTAGCCTTTGAAATCAGGCCGTAGCTAGAGCTGTATGAAGACGGATCCAGAATGGAATTCAGTCAACTCCGTTAGCTCTGTTGGGTGATTCCGGGGTTAGGAGTGTGTTCGGAATGTATTTTCGAGGTCGGTTGTAGATTTAGGCTTGAATTGGCGAAAATTAGAATTTCGACGATTTCGACCGATAGGTGAAATTTTAATATCAGACTCGGAATGGAATTCCGAAAGCGACAACAGGTCCATAATTTCATTTATGACCCGTGCGCAAAATTTTAGGTCATTCGATGAGTTTAGACGTGTTTCGGCATCGAATGTGAATTCTAGAAATTTCATAAGTTCTTAGGCTTGAATCTATGCATATTTGATGATTTTGATGTTATGAGATGTGTTTTTAAGGCTCGACCAAGTTTGAATGAGGTATTAGGGTTGGTTGGTAATTTTTGTTGAGGTCTCGGGGGCCTCGGGTGTGTTTCGGGTGTTCAAACGGGCATATTTGGCCTAATAGTCTTAGCTAGTTTTCTGTTTTTTCTACAGCAGTATTTTGCTCTCTGCGATCGTAAGAAGAGGTCTGCGATCGTAGTGTGTTGGAATCTTGGTCTTCGCGATCTCATGACCTGGACCGCGGTCGCATAGACTATTCTTGGTATGGGGGAGTTTCAATATTTGTTCTACGCGATCGCGTGGACCCAACTGCGATCGCGTAGCTTTGGGTCATGAAGGTCCGCGATCGCAGTCACGCAATCGCGATTGCAATGAAGGTTTTTAGATGTGTGGCTGAATTCTCTCCACGATCGCGACTCACTGTACGTGATCACATAGAAGGAATACCTGGGCATTCTTTTAAAGACCCAAGTCCGAGGGTTTATGTAATTTTAACCATTTTTGAATTTAAGAGCTCGGAAAAGGCGATTTTTGGAGGCTTTTGTACCTGGGTAACTTGGGTAAGTGATTTCTACCCAACTTAGATTAATTTCCATGATTCCTAACTTAAATGTAGTCTTTAAAATTCTAATTTGGGTGGAAAATTTGGGAAAAATTGGATGAACTTCATTGACCGAATTATTGAGTTTTGAGTGGGCTTTTGACATCCGATTTGAGAGATTTTTATATGATTAGACTCGTGAGTGAATGGTATTTGGAAAATATAATTTTTACCCGATTCTGAGACGTAGGCCTGGGGGACGTTTTGGGCGAATTTCCTAATTTTGCGTATTGGCTGCGAACTTATTAGTTATTTTGTTTCCTTGAAATGATATTTACACTATGCAATTGAATTGACTAGATTTGGGCCACCCGGAGTTGGATACTCGTGCAAGAGCGTGGTATTGAGTTGATTAGCGCAGTCAAGGTAAGTGGCTTGCCTAACTCTGTGTTGGGGACTTCCTCTTAGACATTTTTATACTGATTTTGTTACGTGGACACCGTGTACGCGAGGTGACGAGTGTGTACATGGGTCATTGTTGCTAAAATTCTATTTTTCCTTCCAAGCAATCACTCATTTTCATTCTTATATTACTGTTTCCTATATTAACTGAGTAGTTAGCTTAAGAATAAGCATGCCTACCTGTCCTTACTTGATTTCCTCTTATTTGCTACTAGTTGCACCATGCTTAGGTAGTTTTACTTTATTCTTGCCCGTTGTTTTTCCTGAACTATTTAATTAAGCCGTATTCGACATACTTATGCATTGTATATTTAAATTGGGACTACGGACCGAGATCCGGGAGCTTTTCCCCTGTACTGCGTTGCATATTTAAATTGGGACTATGGACCGAGATCCGGGAGCTTTCTCCTTGTACTGTATTGCATATTTAAATTGGGACTACGGACGGAGATCCGGGAGCTTTTCCCATGTACTGCGTAGCATATTTAAATTGGGACTACGGACTGAGATCCGGGAGCTTTCCCCTTGTAATGCATTGCATATTTACTGTTGAGATATATGTTATGCTGAGCCGAGGGTTCTCTTGTTGTTATTGATTCTTTCCCGTTTCCATTAATCCTGTTTATCATTGTTTATCTATATTTCACTGTTTAAATTTATAACTGACTTGTTTTAAAACTCCGTAGAGTCTCAACCTGACCTCGTCACTACTTGACTGGGGTTAGGCTTGGCACTTACTGAGTATCGAATGTGGAGTACTCACGCCCTTTCCTGCGCATGTTTTCCCCATGTGCAGATCCAGGTACCAGTGCACCGTACAGTGGTTAGGTGCATCTTAGCAGCTACTTAGGAGACCGCGAGGTAATTCTACCACGTCCGCCGAATCTCACGAGTCCCTTTCCTACTCTAGTATAGATAAAGGAGATATATAGATACATTTTCCTTATTCCTTTGTATAGAGCTACAGTAGTTCAGAGTTTGCGACTTTGTGATGTTCCGGGTTTTGAGAAAGTAAAAGTTGTAAATTCCGAGCGGCTAAATTTTATAGTATTGCTTCTTCTTTACTGTTTCTATTATTGTTTTGTCTTGTTTTCCGCAAATTTTAGGCTTACCTAGTCGTAGAGACTAGGTTCCGTCATGAGACTGTTGAGTGGGTAATTCGGATAGTGACATGTTGGTATCAGAGCGTCTAGGTTCATAGGAGTCACAAGCCAGTTTATTAGAGTCTCGCGGATCGGTGCGAAGACGTCTGTATCTATCTTCGAGAGGCTATGTAACTGTTAAGAACAATCAAATTCTTTGGAATTCCTTATCGTGCTAGTTACTGTCATCAAATTCTTAAAATTTATTCTATTCTTGCTTACATATGGTTCGCACCCGCACCGGACGTACTGATGACCAAGCACCCGAGCCCCCAGTCAGAGCCACCAGAGGCAGGGGCCGGTGTAAAGGACGAGCACGCGGTGCAGCCCGAGCACCGCCTAGAGGAGTCCCCAGCGGCCGCAGTTGGAGGGGCACGGGAGGTCCCTACTATTACTCCAGCCCTCCAGGAGACATTGGCTCAGTTCTTGAGTGCCTTCAGTACTTTGTCTCAAGCGGGACTACTTCCAAGAGCTCCAGCTACATCCCAGGCCGGGGGAGGGACACAGACTCCCGTAGCCCGTACTCCTTAGCAGAGGGTTCATATTGGGCAGGTTCCAGAGTATATTCCTATGCCCCCAGCAGCTCCAGCTTAGCACGAGACTAGGATAGTTGTTCCTGAGGCAGAGCAACTCCGACTTGAGAGGTACAAGAAGTACCACCCACCTGAGTTCAGCGGACTAGCTTCGGATGAGCCCTGGGTTTTCTTGAGGGGTGTCATCGCATTCTCCGCTCTATGGGTATTATGGAGACGAGTGGGGTTTCTTTCACTGTTTTCCAGCTGAGGGGAGCATCTTATCAATGGTGGCGTGCTTTTGAGCTTAGTAGTCCAGACGAGGCAACTTCACTTACTTGGGCTCAGTTCTCCGAGATGTTCTTACTTGAGTTTGTCCCTCACAGCTTCAGGAATGCTTGGCTTGTGAAGTTTGAGCAGCTACGCCAGGGTACCATGACTGTGTTAGAGTATGCAGTCCGTTACAGCGATTTGGCTCGCCATGCACCAACTTTGGTTGTCACTGTCAGAGAGAGGGTTTGACGCTTTATTGAGGGACTCCACCCCAGTATTCGGACGAGCATGGCCAGAGAGATGGAGACCGATATTACTTACCAGCAGGCCGTGAGTATTGCCCAAAGGATTGAGACTATGTTAGTCCGGGACAGGGAGGAGAGAGAGGCCAAGAGGTCTCGAGAGACTGGTCATTTTTCAGGAGCCCGTGCACCAACATCACACTATGGTAGGGGTTTTGTGAGTCGCCTCGTTCATTCAGCTCTTCCAGTAGCCAGTGGTATTCCTGCTCCTCCTAGACCACAGGAGCCTTATTATGCACCACCAGTATCTCAGGTGCTTCCTGTTCAAGCTGCTATCACTGGCCAGTCCAGCAGGCCAGTTTAGAGTTAGCAGCAGCCGCCACGTCCTCCGAGGGGTTGTTTTGGATGTGGTGACCCTCGTCATATGATCAGAGATTGCCCCAGAGCTAGGAGGGGTGCACCACCTCGGACTTATCAGTTTCCACGTCTTCCACCTGATCCTCCAGCTATTCTTCCAACCCCGGTTGCTACCCCACCTTCTTAGATAGCTCGAGGTGGAGGTCGGGGAGGTCGAGGTTGCCCTAAAGGGGGAGGCCAGGCCAGATATTATGCTCTCCCAGCCCTCTCAGAGGCCGTTGCTTCATATTCGGTCATCACAGGTATTGTCCCTATTTGTCATAGGGATGCATCCGTTTTATTTGATCCAGGTTCTACGTACTCATATGTATCTTCTTACTTTGCTTGACATTTGGGGATATCTCGGGATTCTTTGAGTTCGCCCATATATGTTTCTACTCCTGTTGGAAATTCTCTTGTTGTGGACCGCGTATATCATTCGCGCTTGATTGTTATTAGTGGTTTTGAGACCAGGGCTGACTTACTATTACTCAGCATGGTACATTTCGATGTTATTTTGGGTATGGACTGGCTGTCTCCCTACTATGCTATTCATGATTGTCATGCCAAGACCGTGACGCTGGCTATGCAAGGATTACCGAGGTTAGAGTGGAGAGGTTCCTTAGAGTATACTCCCCGCAAGTCATTTATTTTCTTAAGGCTCAACGGATGGTCGAGAAGGGGTGTGATGCGTATTTGGATTATGTGAGAGATGTTAGTGTTGAGACCCCTACAGTTGAGTCAGTTCCAGTTGTCAGGTACTATCCTGGTGTATTTCCAGCTGATCTTCCGGGAATGCCTCCTGATAGAGACATTGATTTCGGCATTGACTTGTTGTCGGGCACTCAGCCCATTTCCATTCCTCCTTATCGCATGGCTCCTCCTGAGTTGAAGGAGTTGAAAGAACAGTTGCAAGAGTTTCTTGACAAAGATTTCATCAGGCCTAGTTTATCACCTTGGGGTGCTCCAGTGTTTTTTGTGAAGAAAAAAGATGGTTCGATGCGTATGTGTATCGACTACTGCCAGTTGAATAAGGTGACCGTGAAGAACAGGTACCTATTGCCTCACATTGATGATCTGTTTGACCAGTTACAGGTTTCTAGGGTGTTCTCCAAGATTGATCTGCGTTCGGGTTATCATCAGTTGAAGATTCGGGAGCCGGATATCCCGAAGACTGCCTTCAGGACCAGATATGGCCACTATGAGTTCCTTGTTATGTCATTTGGGCTGACCAATGCCCCAGCAGCCTTCATGCACCTGATGCACAACGTATTTCGCCCTTATCTTGATACTTTCGTCATCGTGTTCATTGATGAAATTCTGGTAAATTTTCGATCCCAGGAGGATCATGAGAAGCACTTGAGGACCGTGCTTCAGACTTTGAGAGAGAATAAGTTGTATGCCAAATTTTCTAAGTGTGAATTTTGGCTTGATTATGTGGCATTCCTAGGCCATGTAGTATCTTTGGATGGGATCATGGTAGACCCGAAGAAGGTAGAGGCAGTGTAGAGTTGGACTAGACCGTCTTCAGCTACTGAGATCCGTAATTTCCTCGGTTTGGCGGAGTATATCGCCGTTTTGTGGAGGGATTTTCATCCATTTCAGCGCCCATGACCAGACTGACCCAGAAGAGTGCACCTTTTATATGGACTTAGGAGTGCGAGGAGAGCTTTCTGAAGCTCAAGACAGCTCTGACTACAGCTCCAATGTTAGTATTGCCCACAGGTTCAGGGTCCTATACAATCTATTGTGATGCTTCGAGGATTGTCCTGGGAGCGGTGTTGATGCAGGACGGTAGGGTGATTGCCTACGCATCCAGGCAGTTGAAGGTACATGAGAAAAATGACGTTGTTCATGATCTCGAGTTGGCAGCGATTGTTCACGCCCTGAAGATATGATGTCACTATTTATATGGTGTTTCCCTATGAGATATACACGGATCACCGGAGTTTGCAACACATTTTCAGGAAGAAGGATCTCAATTTGCGCCAGCATAGGTGGTTGGAGCTACTCAAGGATTATGACATCACTATATTATACCACCGGGGGAAGGCCAATGTGGTTGGAGCTACTCAAGGATTATGACATCACTACTCAAGGATTATTGGCATATCTTCGTGCAGCTGAGAGGCCCTTAGTCTTGGATGTTCAGTCCTTAGCCAGTCGGTTCGTGAGGCTGGATCTTTCTGAGCCTCGTCGGGTTTTTTCTTTTGTTGTTGCTCGATCTTCTCTTTATGATCGCATTCGAGAGCTCCAATATGATGATCCCCACCTTCTGGTTCTTCAGGATAGAGTTCGGCGGGGTGATGCCAGGGATGTGACCATAGGTGATGATGGTGTGATGAGGATGCAGGGCCGTATTTGTGTGCCCAATGTTGATGGGCTTCGGGAGTTGATTCTTGAGGAGGACCATAGTTCGTGGTATTCCATCCATCCGGGTACCGCGAAGATGTACCAGGATCTGAGAAGCACTATTGGTGGCGAAGGATGAAGAAGGATATAGTGGAGTTTGTAGCCAAAAATCTCAACTGTCAGCAAGTCAAATGTGAGCATCAGAGACCGGGAGGGTTACTTCAGCAGATTGATCTTCCAGAGTGGAAGTGGGAGCGGATCACTATGGACTTTGTGGTTGGACTTCCTTGGAATTTGAGGAACCATGATGCTATTTGGGTGATTGTGGATCAGCTGACCAAATCAGCCCATTTCATTCCAGTGCTGACTACATATTCATCTGAGAGGTTGGCTGAGATTTATATCATAGAGATTGTTCGCCTCCACGGTATCCCAGTATCTATCATTTCAGACAGAGGTAAACAGTTCACTTCATGGTTCTGGAGAGCCGTTCAGTAGGAGTTAGACACCAGGGTAGAGTTGAGTACAACTTTTCACCCTTAGACGGACGGGAAGTCCGAGCGCACGATTCAGATTCTCGAGGATATGCTCCGTGCCTGTGTGATAGATTTTGGAGGGTCATGGGATCGATACTTGCCTCTTACAGAGTTTGCTTATAATAACAGCTACCAGTCCAGCATTCAGATGGCTCCGTATGAGGCTTTGTATGGTAGGCGGTGTAGGTCTCCAGTAGGATGGTTTGAGCCGGGCAAGGCCCGAATGTTGGGTACAGACTTGGTTCAGGATGCCCTGGACAAGGTGAAGGTGATTCTGGAGAGACTTCGCACAACTCAGTCCAGGCAGAAGAGTTATGCGGACCGGAAGGTTCCTGACTTGGCATTTATGGTTGGTGATTGGGTCTTGCTTCGGGTATCGCCTATGAAGGGCGTCATGAGATTCGGGAAGAAGGGTAAGCTGAGTCCGAGGCTCATTGGCCCTTTTTGAGGTGTTGCAGCGGTTTGGGGAGGTTGCTTATGAGTTGGCGTTGCCTCCCAACCTAGCAGGAGTTCATCCGGCATTCCACGTTTCCATGCTCCAGAAGTATCACGGTGATCCGACTCATGATTTAGATTTCAGATCAGTCAAGTTGGACAAGGATCTATCATATGTTAAGGAGCCTGTGGCTATTTTGGACAGGCAAGTCAAGCAGGTAAGGAAGCTCAGGTCTTAGAATATTGCCTCAGTCAAGATTCAGTGGTAGGGTCATCCGGTCGAGGAGGCGACTTGGGAGACCGAGCAGGACATGCGAAGTCAGTACCCTCATCTTTTCATAGCTTCAGGTATGTTTCTATACTCGTTCGAGGACGAAAGATTTTCTTAAGAGGGGGAGATTGTAACAACCCGGTCAGTCGTTTTCAGAGTTAGCGCCCCGATCCCCTAATAACTGCTTCTCACATGTCTTTTTATGTTATTGAAACTTGTCGGAGTATTGAGTGCTAAAATTCGGAGTGATCTTGGACACTTCTTAAATGTGGATTTTAGCCTTTGAAATCAAGCCGTAGCTAGAGCTGTGTGAAGACGGATCCGGAATGGAATTCTGTCGACTTAGGTAGCTCTTTTGGGTGATTCCGGAGTTAGGAGCGTGTTCGGAATATATTTGCGAGGTCAGTTGTAGATTTAGGCTTGAATTGGCGAAAGTTAAAATTTCGGCGATTTCGGTCGATAGGTGAAATTTTGATATCGGACTCGGAATGGAATTCTAAAAGCGACAGCAGGTCCGTAATGTCATTTATGACCTGTGTGCAAAATTTGAGGTCATTCGGATGAGTTTAGACGTGTTTCGGCATCGAATGTGAATTCTAGAAATTTCAAAAGTTCATAGGCTTGAATCTATGCATATTTGATGATTTTGATGTTATCAGATTTTTTTTAAGGCTCGACCAAGTTTAAATGAGGTATTAGGGTTGGTTGGTAATTTTGGTTGAGGTCTCGGGGGCCTCGGGTGTTTCGGGTGTTCAAACGGGCATTTTTGGCCTAATAGCCTTAACTGGTTTTCTGTTTTTTCTACAGCAGTATTTTGCTCTCTGCGATCGCAAGAAGAGGTTCGCGATCATAGTGTGTTGGAATCTTTGTCTTCACGATCGCATGACCTGGACCGCAGTCGCATAGAGTATTCTTGGTATGGGGGAGTTTCAATATTTGTTCTACGCGATCGCGTGGCCCCAACTGCGATCGCGTAGCTCTGGGTCGTGCAGGTCCGCAATCGCAGTCACGCAATCGCGATCGCGATGAACGTTTTTAGGCGCGTGGCTGAATGCTATCCATGATCGCGACTCACTGTACTCGATCGCATAGAAGGAATACCTAGGCAGTCCTTTAAAGACCCAAGTCCGAGGGTTTATGTTATTTTCACCATTTTTGAATTTGAGAGCTCGGGAGAGGTGATTTTTGGAGGTTTTTGCACCTGGGTAACTTGGGTAAGTGATTTCTACCCAACTTAGATTAATTTCCATGATTCTTAACTTAAATCAAGTCTTTAAAATTCGAATTTGGGTGGAAACTTTGGGAAAAATTGGATGAACTTCATTGACCGAATTATTGAGTTTTGAGTGGGTTTTTGACATCCGATTTGAGAGATTTTTATATGATTAGACTCGTGAGTGATGTGTGTCCGGAAATTATAATTTTTACCCGATTCTGAGACGTGGGCCCGGGGGTCTTTTTGGGCGAATTTCCTAATTTCGCGTATTGGCTTTGAACTTATTAGTTATTTTGTTTCCTTGAAATGATATTTACACTATGCAATCGAACTGACTAGATTTGGGCCACCCGGAGTTGGATACTCATGGCAAGAGTGTGGTATTGAGTTGATTAGCGCAGTCAAGGTAAGTGTCTTGCCTAACTCTGTGTTGGGGACTTCCCTTTAGGCATTTTTATACTGATTAATTTACGTGGATGTCGTGTACGTGAGGTGATGAGTGCGTACACGGGTCATTGTTGCTAAAATTCTTTTTTTCCTTCCATGCAATCACTCATTTTCATTCCTATATTACTGTTTCCTATCTTAACTAAGTAGTTAGCTTAAGAATAAGCATGCCTACCTGTCCTTACTTGATTTTCTCTTATTTTCTACTGGTTGCACCATGCTTAGGTAGTTTTACTTTATTCTTGCTTGTTGTTTTTTCTGAGTTGTTTAATTAAGCTGTATTCGACATACTTCTGCATTGAATATTTAAATTGGGACTACGGACCGAGATCTGGGAGCTTTCCCCCTGTACTGCATTGCATATTTAGGCGAGCTGCATCATCCGGAGGCGATCCGCAGCTGACGAAGTCTCCCTCGTATTGTATTATATTATTTTAATTTCTTTGTATTGTATTTCGGACAAGCTTTGTAGTAATTGTAAAATTCTTAGAAATTGCTCATGTACTTGTGACACCGGGTTCTGTGATGTGTATGGGATGTATTTTATAAAAATGGAATATTAAACTGTTGTATTTACTTAACGGATTTTGTTTAGTTATTACGTAATAAGTTAGAGGTAATGATTTCAAAAATATTAAAACGAGAATTTATTTCACTAATCAATGATTGGATTGCCTGACGATGGTGTCCGGCACCATCACGACCTTAATAGATTTTGGGTCGTGACAACTTTGTATCAGAGCACTAGGTTCCCTTAGGTCTCACGAGTCATGAGCAAGTCTAGTAGAGTCTTGCGGATTGGTACAGAGACGTTTGTACTTATCTTCGAGAGGCTACACGATTGTTAAAAGTACTTCCCTTCTTGATTCCTCATCGTGCGATTCGATTCCTTTGAGGCTTATGCCTATGTTTATTCCTACTCAATCTTACGCGTCGCGGAGCGCTTTCTATGAAACAGGAATTTAAGGAATTGAAATGGTGTTATGGATATGATGCGAGATGTGTTCCATGTGTAATTGGTTGGGGGCTGTTTTTATGGCCCTACAGAAGGATAAAATGTTGTTTCAGCTCAGTAGCTGTGTTTCTGAGAGACTTAAGGCTATGCTCAGGTAGTGATGATGCTTACGATTGGTTATCGCGCGATGTCGATATGATGATAGAACGCTTTCCCATATGTTGGGTCCTGATGAATGAGGGAGGTCTTCTCAGAGTGTGATTTCGAGATTTCGGTATTTTAGTTCCGGCAGAGGAAAGACATTTGGATTATGAATGGTTCGGTTAGGGGTTGATAAAGTAGTAAGACTTGATGTTTCCAAGTAAGGTGGGATATTCACCTGTGATGTGAAATCATCGTCATTGATCGAATGGAATGTGTTAAGTCTGTCTGTGCTATAGTTTCTTCGAGTGCACGGGGCCAGAGTATTGTGAAGAAGTATTGAAGAATGCGGTTGGCAGAGACCGTGAGGTGCGGTGGTTTAGTACTAGATAAGTGTTGAAAATGAAGGCAGCTCGAGATAAATGATCTTCGGAGAGTTTGAAGTCGTGGCGAACTGTTGGATTAAGAGCTACAGAGAATGATATTGAACTAAGGCAGCAATTAAGGAAGACATGTGAGAAGTGCTAGTGGGTGGTTCCCTTTTCTAAGAGGCCAGGTGTAAGGAACAGAAATCAGGCAGTAGTTTAAAGGAATAAGATTAACAAGGGGGAGAGTGGCAGTGTAGTACAGGAGTTCAGTGGTAAGATAGCTGCCTATCTTGAGCGAAGGTTTGAGAGTTTTAGTGGATGGTGATTGGGTCTACGAGCTTAAGTTGAAATGTGGGTTATTTCGGCGGAAGGTTGGGTACAACAGGGAGGAGTCGTTAGAATGAAGAAGGATGCAATGTGGCGGTGAATCTGAAGATGTTGTAGCGCAATTAGTAGATGTCCATGAGGAGCGGACGAACTGGCAAAGTTGGTGAATGAGAACAGGATTAGAATGGGATATTAGTGTTGTAAAGGGTGTGCAGTACGGCGTCGTTGGAAGGTTTTAGTTGGTGATTTCCACAGGTGGGTATCTCCTGTGAGTAGGTTAGTGGCTGTGTTGTTGGCTCTGTGAGGGGTTCTAGTGGCTATTCGGTAGGAGGCAGAATGTGTGAATGATGCTAGAGAATTTGAGTATTTAGGGAGTGGTAACAAGAGAATTTGGAAGAATTGGACGGATTGGTTGAGCAAGATCATGTTTACAAAGGAGAAAGGATCTCAACAGAGTCTAGAGTGGTGCAAGGAGTAGCTTCGGGCTAAGTGGGGGAGTCCCACCACCTGCAGTTGGGTTGCAGGATTGTGTTATCATAGGGTTGCGGATTGTCAGCGTGTTGGAAAGTTATTTCAGCTAAGGGGAAAGGGGTAAAATGGTGATAGTGCGTAGGATTTGATAAATGTGTGCAAAAGTTGGCCCTGTTGGACCAGGGTTAGGCTTTGAAAGGTTCAGAATTTATGCTTAAGGCATAGGCGAGTTGTAAGGGTAGTGGCCCAGTCACGTGTTTCATTGAAAAGGGTGTTCATGTGCTAGGAGTTGATTGTATTCGGGACCAGTCAGAGTGGGTGAATCTCAACAGCGGTCCTAGTGAATTCAAAGTTAAGAATGCGGCGTTTAAAAGTTAAAGGCAGTCGTATGATCAATAATTGAGCTTTTGTAGCGTAATTTCAGAGAAAGGAAAAATGGTTGGAGTGTTCTATGTTATTTTCAGCATGCAGGGTAGCATTGGAGGAGTGAGAGAAATAAAATTCGGGTTGTAGAAAGATTATCAGGAGGGTATGAGACGGGTTACGAGATTTAGGCATCATGGTCTCGTGAATCAAGGTCACTCGGGATGAGTGAGGGTTGAGTTTTCTATGAGTTGAAGGGAGTTACTATTATTCCTGAGGTAATTAAAAATGATTAAAAGAAGGTAGATTGATTAGCCATGGTTGAAATGGCACATTTACAGCAGTGATCAGTTCCTTCAATGTGATTAAGTTATGCATATGGTTTGTGCCGGTGTGTGCGGGGCTTGTCGACCATCGTAATAGATTTCATGTGGGAGAAATCGAGTGTTATGGCCTATCAGGCTTAGGCTGATCCCGGAAGGATTATGGTGGTATAGACTACTACTTAAGGATTTGCATGTTGGGTGATTGTGAGAATTCACTCATGTGTTGAGATGGTACTCTTGAATTAAGTTAAGTAAAAGGTTTCTATATGATGAAGTGTTCACCCTATTAGTGGTTCAGAAGTTATTATGGAATTCTTGCGCTATCTCATATTGGCATGTTATGTGCGGTAAGCAGTATGTAATTGGGAGTAAGAATCGAGATTGCGGTTCGGTGTTAACAAGGATGTCATGAGCTCGGATGAGAAGTTCAGAGTAAGATGGTGTTATCTTTAGTGTCACCTGAGATCGATATTCGGTGAAAGAGCCTTTGTACCCTGGTCATGGGTTCTGATGTGTTTTGCAGTATTAGTGTGGTCGGTGATGCGGATGTGCAGACTTGTTACCTGGTGTGGAAGGTCGTGGGAGGGTAACCACGGGAAGATTGTACAAGTGTGACATGTAGTAACTTAATGGATTGAAGATTTGGACTGAGTATAAAGAAGTGCAATATTGCTTATTTGAGGGTTTATGCCTGGAAGGCGTTCAATTCATTTGGTTGTGGATTGTGGGGTGTTTGTCCCGGCTATGATGGTTGTTCTTGCATATTATGAGAGGAAGTGGGTTAATATGGACCCAAGTAAAGCTATTAGCTTAGTTTGGTGCGAGCAAGGTAGACTCGATGTTTGTGGATGGATTTAAATATGATTATGGGCTCCGTATGAGCCAGGCATGTTTATTTCAATAGAGCGCTATTCATGGAAAGGTATTAGAAGAGCAGATGTTGTTTCGTCTTCGTCAAATTCATGTGATATTATGATTGTGCCGTGTGAGTTGTGAAACGGCTTGATAATTTCCTATGTGTTGAGGTCCCGCGTAGTGGGGATGTTATGTGAGCAGGATAGCTCTTGAGATTCAGAGTATGTATATATATATATATATATATATCGCACCTAAGTTGTGTTTGAGTTTTGTAGCATATGGCTTTATCAGTTTCCCCAGGATGGTATTAGGCATTTAGCGTACTCGTGACCGATATTCAGTAATTTGTAATAGTGAGCGATCCAGATCCATGTATCTTCTTATGTAAATCTTATGTGTGGATCGGGTGGCACGTCGCCACGGGTATGTTATTTGGATCAGGTTGCACGCCGCAACAGTGTGATGATGAGTAAGGTTACTATATTTATTTTTCTTATGTTTTACTTCCTATTTTCTGAGCAAAGTTCATATTAGTTGCGTGAGTTGAGTAGTCCCTTCCTGAGTCATTTCTTTATGTATCATGTTCGAGTTATGGCCTATTGGCGCGATGTGGTGTCATGTGAGACTGTTGGTCATGTTTGGGGTGATTTGTTGTCGGAGTAGTTCATACTGGGTGAGACGAGATTCTTGGATCAGGGATCTAGTGCGGTAAGATTATGTGAAATACATTGAAGGAAAATTACCATTATTTGGTTCGCAATGAGATGATGATCTAAGTCAAGAGGAAAGATTCAATGTTTGGTTAACTCTATAGTTGGTTATGAACTTCTACACATCCCCTCTGTTGTGGTGGTATCGTCAGCATTATAGCAGGATGTATGTATATATATAATAAGGCGCATTGGGAGCATTAGATTCGTGAAATTTTGGCTATTAAGGTTCAGGGAATGTCATGGTGGCTTAATGATGAATTATGCGGTGCATGGTACTGATTCAGCAAAGGTACGCAGTCATGTTCTGGTATATCGTGGGGTAGTTGATATGGTGTTTATATATTGGAACTAGGCCTGGCCGAGAATTTCAGGTATTGGAACTGGATTCAGAGCTTATTATATGGATAGAAGAAGAAATCTTCATATTTGATCAAGCTAATGTTCTCAACTAGGTTGTGGTAGCACGGCCAGGTGCTCGAGGTGTTAAACAGTGATTTCAGATAACTCCAAATCAGTTCTTAGCACGTTCGAGGACGAACGTCTGTTTAAGTGGGGACCCGACCGGTCGTTTAAAGCTCTAGCGCATCGTTCAGCAGTTTAAGGTCATGAGCCGCTCCATTTCAGGTATTATGACTTGTAGGCATGGTCGGAATCGAGTTTCGGAACGTTTAGAGTCAAATTGGAAAGAAAATTCTCATTTCAGAAGCCTTAAGTTGGAGAAATTGACCAAGATTGGAATTTTGAGTAAATGACCTCAGAATCAGGATTTGAAGGTTCCTGCAGGTTCGTATGATGATTTCAGACATGGGCATATGTCCGGATCGGGTTTTGGATAACGCGGGAGCATTTCGGCATATATTGTAGAAGTCAGCATTTTGAAGAAAATTTCCTAAGTTTGGCTTGAAGTGCATTTCAGTGATATTGATGTATGTTTGGGATTCCGAGCCTGGGAATAGCTCCGTATGATGATTCTGGAGTCCGAAGCGTGATCCGAAGTGAATTCGGATGTCCGTAGGTTATTTTGAAGTCGTTTGGCTAAAAATAGGAATTTGAAGGTTTTTGAGAAATCGGCTGGAAGTGGAAATTTGATACCGGGGTCGGAATGCGATTCCGGAAGTTGGAGCAGGTCCGTAATGTCAAATATGACTTGCGTGCAAAATTTGGGGTCAATCGGATGTGATTTGATAGGTTTCGACATCAGATGTAGAAGTTGGAAATTTCAAAGTTCATAAAGTTCGAGTTTGAGTGCGATTCGTGATTTCGACGTTGTTTGATGTAATATGAGTCCTCCAGCATGTCCGTGGGATGTTATGGGAGTGAGTCATGTGATTGGACAGCGTCCCGGGGGCCTCGGGTGGTTAACGGATCAAATTTGAAGTTGGAAGAGGAGCTGGAGCTGCTAGTGTCTGGTGTGACCACACCTGTGAGGATTTGGCCGCAGGTGCGAGAGTGGGCTGGCTTGGGTGGGATCGCAGGTTCGATGAAATTTTCGCACCTGAAAAGGCGCAGATGGGGGCAATGGGTCGCAGGTGCGGATCCGGCTGGAGGAGAAGGAAGCCGCAGGTGAGGGCTCTTGGGCGCACCTGCGGAAGCACAGGTGCGAGGACTAGATCGCAGGTGCGAAAATCGGCCTCGCCAGAATGTTTTAAAACAAGGATCTTGGTTCATTTTCTCAATTTTCTCAATTTTCTCATGGCTTAGGCGATTTTTGGAGAGCTTCAAGAGGGGAATTTCATAATCAAGGTCAAGGTAAGTTATTCCCACTAATCTCAAGTTAAATACAAGGTATATGCATGGATTAAGACATGAAAAATTATGGAAAAATTGGGAAATTTTGAAGAAAAACCTAGAAATGGTATTTTGGATTTCCACCACGAATTTGAGCATGGAATTTAGAGTAAATTGAATATTTGAACTAGTAAAGCTATGGGTAGAATATATCTTCGAGAAATTTGGGATTCCGGGCACATGGGCCCGAGGAAATTTTGGTCAATTCACTTAGGAGAGTTGGGAAAGTATATAATTTGAATTTGTTATGACAATTTTAATTTCTTTGCCCGTTATTTGGTAGTTTTGGGGCGGTGTGCATCCATTGGAGTCGTCGAAAGGGCTTGGAAGCCGGTTATGGGATTTCGGAGCGAGGTAAGTCTCCTTTCTAACTTTGTGAGGGGGAATTGTCCCCCTAGGTGAACTAATTAAAAATGTGCTACTATCTGCAGGGGATACGTATGCACGAGGTGACGGAAGTCCGTTCGTAGCTACTACTATGCCATGTCCGGGTAGTCTAGGACCCACTAGCATGCCTTACGTGTTGTACGTGTGATCCTGCCCATAATATTAAACTGTTAATGCTATTGAATCGGTAAATTATATCCTATGAAGACTAGATTGTACCTCTCTTAATCATTTAGAAAGAGAACTGATTTCCTCCGTGGATAATTGTATACCTGATAAGGTTATATTATCGAATATTATTAAACTTGGCAAATGAGTTTAAAAGCTATTTTTCAGTTTCCTTTAAGAAGAATTTTACCAATTTCCTGAGTAACTGCTTTCTTGATAAAAATGCGGATTTATTATGTGAATATGTGTACATATGAGCACCTGAGTCGCAAGTATGATTTGCGAGCAGGCTAGCCTTATTATTTTTATGTTGACCGCGTCGCATGATCGATTCGCGAGCGGTGAAAAATAGATGCATCTATGGTTCGAGCCGTTCGACCCTTCGGCAGTGCACAGTTTATTATTGTTGGTCCGCGCCGTTCGACTCTCGGCATTCCTTGCACATGATAATTGCTGCGTATTTCCTGTGATTTATACATGTTTATCGGCCTAAAGAAGTTTTTAATGGCCAGTTAAGAAGAAGAAGAAGAATTGATGTGAAAAATGTGAAATAAGTCTGATGCTTCTTATCCCTGATTATTATTTAAACTGTCAACTGAAATGACGAAGATTTAAAGTGTTAAATGTAGAAGGAGTTGATATTCTTTATTCCTGATTTAAATAAACTGCCTATGACATTCATGCTTAGTGTCTCACTTGATTATACCAAATTGACTTCCAGCAAGTGTCTAATTCGACCTCTCGTCACTACCTCTCTGAGGTTAGGCGGGCGACTTACTGAGTACACGTTGTTTTCGTACTCATGCTACACTTGTTGTGCATTTTTATTGCACAGGTACCTTCATAGCGATGTGGCTGGTTTGGAGACTTAGGCGAGCTGCATCATCCAGAGGTGATCCGCAGCTGACGGACTCTCCCTCGTATTGTATTACATTATTTTAATTTCCTTGTCCAATTGTATTCCGGACAAGCTTTGTAGTAATTGTAAAGTTCTTCGAAATTGCTCATGTACTTGTGACACCGGGTTCTGCGATGTGTATGGGATGTATTTTATAAAAATGGAATATTAAACTTTTGTATTTACTTAATGGATTTTGTTTAGTTATTACGTAATAAGTTAGAGGTAATGATTTCAAAAATGTTAAAACGGGAATTTGTTTCACTAATCAATTATTGGCTTGCCTGACGATGGTGTCCGGCGCCATCACGACCTTAATAGATTTTGGGTTGTGACAACTTGGTATCAGAGCACAAGGTTCCCTTAGGTCTCACGAGTCATGAGCAAGTCTAGTAGAGTCTTGCGGATCAGTACGGAGTCGTCTGTACTTATCTTCGAGAGGCTACAGTGCTGTTAGGAGTACTTGCCTTCTTGATTCCTCATCGTGCGATTTGATTCCTTTGAGGCTTATGCATATGTTTATTCCTACTCAATCTTACGCGTCGTGGAGCGCTTTCTATGAAACAATAATTTGAGGAGCTGAAATGGTGCTACGAATATGATGCGAGATGTTTTCCATGTGTAATTGGTTGGGGGCTGTTGTTATGGCCCTGCAGAAGGATAATATGTTGTTTCAGCTTAGTAGATGTGTTTCTGACAGCCTTAAGGCTATGCTCAGGTAGTGATGATGCTTACAATTGGTTATCGTGCGATGTCGATATGATGATAGAACGCTTTCCCATATGTTGGGTCCTGATGAATCGTTTGAAGGGAGGTCTTCTCAGAGTGTGATTTCGAGATTTCGGTATTTTAGTTCCGGCAGAGGAAAGACATTTGGATTATGAATGGTCCAGTTGGGGGTTGATAAAGTAATAAGACTTGGTGTTTTCAAGTAAGGTGGGATATTCACCTGTGATGTGAAATCGCCATCATTGATCGAATGGAATGTGTTAAGTCTGTCGGTGCTATAGTTTCTTCGGGTTCATGGGGCCAGAGTATTGTGAAGAAGTATTTAAGAATGCGGTTGGCAGAGACCGTGAGGTGCAGTGGTTCAGTACTGGATAAGTGTTGAAAATGAAGGCAGCTCGAGATAAATTATCTTCAGAGGGTTTGAAGTCGTGGCGAACTGCTGGATTAAGAGCTACAGAGAATGATATTGAATTAAGGTAGCAATTGGGCAACATACGACGAAGGAAGACATGTGAGAAGTTCTAGGCGGTGGTTCCCTTTTCTAAGAGGCCAGGTGTAAGGAACGGAAATCATGCAGTTGTTTAAAGGAATGAGATTAACAAGGGGGAGAGTGGCATCGTAGCACAGGAGTTCAGTGGTAAGATAGCTGCCTACCTTGAGGGAAGATGTATAAATCACAGCAAATACGCAGCAATTATCATGCGCAAGAAATGCCGAGGGTCGAATGGCGCGGACCAACAATAATAAACTGTACACTGCCGAAGGGTCGAACGGCTCGAACTATAGATGCATTTATTTTTCCCCGCTCGCGAATCGATCATGCGACGCGATCAACATAAAAATAATAAGGCTAGCCTGCTCACGAATCATACCTGCGACTCAGGTGCTCAAATGTACACATATTCATATAATAAATCCGCAGTTTTATCAAGAAAGCAGTTACTCAGGAAAGTGGTAAATTCTTCTTAAAGAAACATGAAAAATAGCTTTTAAATCTTTGTTTTGAAACTCATTTGCCAAGTTTAATAATATTTGATAATATAACCTTCTCAGGTATACAATTATCCACGGAGAAAATCAATTCTCTTTCTAAATGATTAAGAGAGGTACACTCTAGTCTTCTTAGGAAATAATATACAGATTCAATAGTATAAACAGTTTAATATTATGGGCAGGATCACACGTACAACACGTAAGGCATGCTAGTGGGTCCTAGACTACTCGGACATGGCATAGTAGTAGCTACGCACGGACTCCCGTCACCTCGTGCATACGTAGCCCCCGCAGATAGTGACACATTTATAATTAGTTCACCAAGGGGGCTTCAAACCGACTTCAAAGCTCTTCCGACAACTCCAATGGATGCACAACGCCCCAAAACTACCAAATAACGGGCAAAGCAATGAAAATTCATTCTAATACAAATTCAAATTATATACTTTCCCAATTCCGCTCAGTGAATTGACCAAAATGCCCTCAGGCCCACGTACCCGGATACGAAATTTCTCGAAGATATATTCTACCCATAGCTTTACTAGTTCAAATATACAATTTACTCTAAATTCCATGCTCAAGTTCGTGGTGGAAATCCAAAATACCATTTCTAGGTTTTTCTTAAAAATTTCCCAATTTTTCCATAATTTTTCATGTTTTAATCCATGCGTATACCTTGTATTTAACTTGAGATGAGTGGGAATAACTTACCTTGACCTTGATGATGAAATTCCCCTCTTGAAGCTCTCCAAAAATCGCCTAAGCCATGAGAAAATTGAGAAAATGAACCAAGATCCTTGTTTTAAAACATTCTGCTGAGGCCGATTTTCGCACCTGCGATCTAGTCCTCGCACCTGCACATCCGCAGGTGCGCCCAAGAGCCCGCACTTGCGGCCAAATCTTCACAGGTGTGGTCACACCAGACACCAGCAGCTCCAGCTCCTCTTCCAACTTCAAATTTGATCCGTTAACCACCTGAAATCCACCCGAGGCCCCCGGGACCCCGTCCAATCACACGACTCATTATGATAACATCCCACGGACTTGATCGAGGCCTCAAATCACATCAAACAACGCCGAAATCATGAATCTCACTCAAACTCAAACTTTAAGAACTTTGAAATTTCCAACTTCTACATCCGATGTCGAAACCTATCAAATCACGTCCGATTGGGCCCAAATTTTGCACGCAAGTCATATTTGACATTACGGATCTGCTCCAACTTCTGGAATCACATTTCGA
The DNA here is from genome assembly GCA_005239505.1 of Nicotiana paniculata. NCBI lineage: Eukaryota > Viridiplantae > Streptophyta > Magnoliopsida > Solanales > Solanaceae > Nicotiana > Nicotiana paniculata. The sequence goes on along the minus strand of ML364366.1, from coordinate 3,786 downwards.
CCTCGATATCAAATTTTCACTTCCGGTCGGATTTCTCAAAAACCTTCAAATCCCATCTTTATCCAAACGACTTCAAAATAACCTACAGACATCCAAATTCACTTCCGATCGCGCTCCCGACTCCAGAATCACCATACGGAGCTATTCCCAAGCTCGGAATCCCAAGCGGATATCAATGCGCTTCAAGACAAACTTAGGAAATTTTCTTCAAAATGCTGACTTCCACAATATACGCTGAAACACTCCCGAATTATCCAAAACCCGGTCCAGACATACTTCCAAGTTCGAAATCATCATACAAACCTGCAGGAACCTTCAAATCCTGATTCTGAGGTCGTTTACTCAAAATTCCAATCTTGGTCAATTTCTCCAACTTAAGGCTTCTGAAATAAGAATTTTCTTTCCAATTTGACTCTAAACTTTCCGAAACTCGATTCCGACCATGCTTACAAGTCATAATACCTAAAATGGAGCTGCTCATGACCTCAAGCTGCTGAACGACGTGCTAGAGCTCAAAACGACCGGTCGAGTCATTACAAAGAATCATTTTAGGGAAAGAGACGCCAACAGGAAAAATGAACATGAGGAGCCGCCACTACAAGAAAGCATGAAATTCGCAACAAATTTATTTGTTTCCATATACTAAATATTGTTGCCTTTTGCCAACTACAAGAAAGTTGTTGCATGTCGTTGCAATAAATGCTGATGGGAAAAGTTTTTGCAACAACAAAAGACGTTGCAAAATGTTGTCTTAATGCAACAAAGGATGTTGTTGCCATTAATTATATTTTGGTCACATAATTGTGGTTTATGAAAATATTTAGCAACAACAATTATTGTTGAGATAAATTATTATTTTTTCGCAACAATATTACTTGTGGCAAAAAATATTGGCGGGAGGGTAGGTAATATTCTGTTATAAAGATTTTTGGCAACAAGTATTGTTGTGGCCACAAAATTATTTTTAGCCAATAATATCACATTTCCTGTTGCACAGCTAGCAACAATAAATATGTAGTTGCTACATACACAATTTACATTTTCTATCTTTTAAAACATCACACACACACACACACACACACACA
>ML364365.1:0-30796 GCA_005239505.1 Nicotiana paniculata | reverse complement strand
TAGATTTAGTAAACCTCACCAAATTATATTCAAAAGTATTGAGAAAATTGAATAAGTACCAGTAGTATTTTATAAACTCAATTGATACGTCAATTCCCTGTGGGATCGACTCTGGGCATAATACCCCAGATTATATTTGCAGCGCCCGTTTAGTCTTTCTATAAGACATAGTTGAGCGTGATCAGGGGTTTAGATAACTTATTTTTAGTCGACTTGTCCTTACTTGGAATTATTTGACTTGTGTTGTCTTCTCGTTGTTGACTTGAATTTGTGGATTTGTTGCTTGTCTTGTTTTTCCCTGGTCAAGTTGTTCTCTTTACACTTAGTATTCTTTACCGCGATTATTCTTTGTGAACGATGTTCTACTGCTTCTTTGTGAATTAAAGTTGTTGTATTGATTAATTCGTTGTACCTCGTGTCATTGTTATGATTGCTTTGTATTTGATGTGGTGATGTACGAGTTTTCTGCCGTGCTATAATTGTTGTCTTTGGTTGTTGCACTGCATATTTAAATTGGGGACTATGGACGTATTCTGGGAGATCCTCCCCTGTACTGCATATTTAAATTGGGGACTACAGACATATTCTAGGAGATCCCCCCTGTACGGCATATTTATTTTGGGACTACAGACGTATTTCGGGAGATCCTCCAGCACTGTATATTTACTTTGGGACTACAGACGTATTCCGGGAGATCCCCCAGCACTACATATTGTTTTTGGGACTATGGACGCATTCCGGGAGATCCTCTGTATTGCGTGATGAATTCGTAACTACGGGATGGGATCCCGGTAGATTTTATCAAGGGAATTATATTTGAAAGACAATTATTTGGAAAGTCCAATTTGAAAAGTAATTATCTTGAATAAAACTATGTTTAAAGGACATTCCCTTGGAAAAGAATATTTGAAAAATGTTTATGTTAAATAAAACTATGTTGAAGGATATCTCTTTGGAAAAGAATATTTGAAAAATATTTATGTTGAAGGATATCCATGTCACGACCCGAATTTTCCACCGTCGGGATCGTGATGACGCCTAATATTGAACCCGCTAGGCAAGCCAACGTTACTGATTAATTACCTTATTCATTCACCTCTACCACAATTTACCAGACTTTATAACAAAATCACAGAATTTAGAATATACGTTAATAACATGATTCATCAATTTGATATAATACTAATACGAAATCCAAAACCAAAGTACTCCCAGAACAGGTGTCACAATCTCACGGACTTTCTATGAATACTACAAATAGAAGTCTAAACGAAATACAAATACACATCTGTCTCAGAAATAAGTAAGAACAGAATAGAAATGAAATAGGAAGGGACGCCAAGGCCTGCGGACGTCTGCAGAACTACCTCGGAATCTCCGTTGGACTGAAGGTAGCAACCCTGATCTAATGTCCGAAGAGTCCAGTACCGGGATCTACACAAAAGTGCAGAGTATAGCATCAGTACAACCGACTCCATCTACTGAGTAAGTGTCGAGCCTAACCTCGTCGAAGTAGTGACGAGGCTAGGACATGAAAAGAAAAATCAACATGTGCAGTTTGAAATAATACAACAAGGAATAAGCAGCTAAGCATACAGGAAAGGGGATCTGAGGGAGGAAATATCAAATAATGGAAATAACGAGATAAGGCACAAATTAGATATCTATTTAAGCAACAGAAATAGTAATACAAAACAAGTGCACGACATCACCCTTCGTGCTTTTACTCTCGTCCTCACCATCAGAATAAATATATTTAGCACGACATCATCCTTCGTGCTTTTACCTCACATAATCATGTCACGACATTATCTTTCGTGCATTATTACTCATATCATGGCAAGGCATCACCCTTCGTGCTTTTACAATCACAACATCGGCACGACATCACCCTTCGTGCATTAACATTCACTCACATGCTCACGCACGACATCACCCTTCGTGCTTTCTCACTCTTCCTCACCCAAACACATCAAATGACAGCAATCCAACAAGGAAATTAACAGAGTAAACAAAATTAAAACAATAATGTCCCGGCAAGGGAGCCAACAGTGGAATCAATATCATCCCGGCAAGGGAAAAACAACTATAACCAATCTCACTTAGTGCATGACTTCACATAAACATCTTCAACTAAAATCGATACTCAACACAGTTCAATATCAAGGAATTTCCACCAAAATGGATAGCTATAAAGTGAAACTCAAGTATTACTTAACGAAAAACCACATAAATCACAATATTCGACTCACGGGCATACTTNAAATAGGACACAACACCTATTCCCTCAAGCTAAGGTTAAGCCAAACACTTACCTCGAATTCCACGACCAACTCAAGCCTAAATTACCGCTTTCTCCTTAGAATTCGCCTCCAATTCAATTGTATCTAGACATAATTAGCTTAATAATATCAATAAATGCTAAATAATTCAACCCCAATGCTTAATTATGAATTTTCTATCATTCTTCCTAAAAAGTCAAAAATCGACCCCGGGCCCGCTTGGTCAAAACTCGAGGTTCGGACCAAAACCCGAGCACCCATTCACTCACGAGCCCGAATATGTAATTAGTTTCAAAATCCGACCTCAAAACGAGGTCTAAATTCCAATTGTTCAAAAAGCTCTAACTCTACCCAAATCCCCAATTTTCTACCCTTAAAACCCTAGGATTCTTGATGATAATTGATGAAAAACATTAGGAAATTGAAGAAAATTAGTTAGTGGACACTTACCTATGATTTGGGAAGAAAATCTCTTGAGAAAATCGCCCTTGGTCTTCTATTTTTGTGAAGAAGTAAAAATGAAATCGGATGAAGCTCTAACTTAAACACACTGACTGACCCCCGCACATGTGGTGCTTGGGTCGCACCTGCGTAAGAATGGTCGCACCTGCGGAAATGGGCAAGGCCACAGAGGGCCGCACCTGCGGAGGTGTATCCGCTTCTGCGAAATTTTTGTCCCACCTACGGAAAGGGGGTTGGCTGGGCTGGACCGCACCTGCGGCTGAAGGTCCGCACCTGGGACCCTAGGCTCGCAGGTGGGGGCACACCAGAACTGGTGCATCAGCAGTGATTTTCCAATTTTAAACACCCTGTAACCTACCCGAAACTCACCCGAGCTCTCGGGGATCCAAACCAAACATGTACACAACCTTAAAAACATCCTACGAACTTACTCGTGTGATCAAATCGCCAAAATAACATCTTAAACAACGAACTTAGCATAGAATTCAAAGAAAAATCTCAAAACTTTCAAAGTCTCAAATTTCACAACTACGGGTCCAAATCACTTCAAATGACCTCCGTTTCTTATCAAATTTTACAGGCACCACTCAAATACTATATTAAACTTGTACCGGGCTCCGAAACCAAAATACGGGCCCGATACCATCAATTTCAAACATGATCAAATTTCCAAAGACTCTTATAATTTCAGTAAAACAATTTCTTTCAAAAATTCATTTCTCGGGCTTGGGACCTTGGAATTCAATTCTGGGCACACGGCCAAGTCCCATATTTTCCTACGGTCCCGGATCACAGGTCCGAGTCCGTTTACCCAAAATATTGACCGAAGTCAACTTAAATTCAATATTAAAGGAAAATTTAGCATTTTTCTCATAAAAGCTTCCCGGATATACGCCCGGGCTGCGCATGCAAAACGGGATGAGATAAAAGGAGGTTTTCAAGGCCTCGAAATACAATTTTGACTCATAAAATGAGAGATGACTTTTTGGGTCATCACAATCCCTTTGGAAAAGAATATTTGGAAAAAATATTTATATTGAAGAAAACTATGTTTAAATGACACTTTCTTTGGAAAAACATATTTGAAAAGCTTTTATCTTGAAGAAAACTATGTCTAAGAGACATCTCTTGGAAAAATTATATTTCAAAAGAATTTCCCTTTAAAAAGGATATTACCTTAAAGCTTTCAATATCGAAACTTGCGGGGTGAGAGTTTACACTCGAAGATTTTGACCATTTTAATGATATTTGTGGCTAAGGCCTGGTGTGGAGACTAATGCAGTTTGAGTTACTACTTATCCTTATTGTGTTGTGATTTTCGGGCTTGGGTTGTGTTCCCGTCCATCCTTCTGTGTATTATTATGATGTTCCGTCGTTAATTGTTGTATTTCCTTTCGCATTGTAGTTGTTATGTTGTTAATATATTGTGTACCCATTAGATACGTGTCATGCCCTGTCATTCCTATATTTATGCATGTTAATTTATTAGACCAGTGAGTGTCTTGACTAGTCCTTGTCACTAGACACCGCTGTGGTGTGCTCATTCTACACTTCTGCATATTTTTGTGCAGATCCAGGTATTGATCGTTAGTAGCTGTGCGGATTCTTGCCGAGGAGACTCAAGGTAAACCTGTCATCGCGTTCGCAGGCTTTGGAGTCACCTTCCTATTCTGTATTTACACTGTTTTTACTTACTTCCAAACAATTGTATATAGAAGTTGTAGTAAACTTTATAGAGCTTATGACTTGTACTACCGGGTTTTGGGAATATGCATTGTTTAAAGAATTCTTCATTTCAGAAGAATATTAGATTTTTATTTATTATTGTTGCTATTCCATGAATATTAGGCTTACCTAGTCCTTACTATTCTGTATTTACACTGTTTTTACTTACTTCCAAACAATTGTATATAGAAGTTGTAGTAAACTTTATAGAGCTTATGACTTGTACTACCGGGTTTTGGGAATATGCATTGTTTAAAGAATTCTTCATTTCAGAAGAATATTAGATTTTTATTTATTATTGTTGCTATTCCATGAATATTAGGCTTACCTAGTCCTTACTATTCTGTATTTACACTGTTTTTACTTACTTCCAAACAATTGTATATAGAAGTTGTAGTAAACTTTATAGAGCTTATGACTTGTACTACCGGGTTTTGGGAATATGCATTGTTTAAAGAATTCTTCATTTCAGAAGAATATTAGATTTTTATTTATTATTGTTGCTATTCCATGAATATTAGGCTTACCTAGTCCTTACTATTCTGTATTTACACTGTTTTTACTTACTTCCAAACAATTGTATATAGAAGTTGTAGTAAACTTTATAGAGCTTATGACTTGTACTACCGGGTTTTGGGAATATGCATTGTTTCAAGAATTCTTCTTTTAAGAAGAATATTAGATTTTTACTTATTATTGTTGCTATTCCATGAATATTAGGCTTACCTAGTCCTTAAGACTAGGTGCCATCACGATACCCAACGGAGAAAAATTTGGGTCGTGACAATATGCTTTCAAGTTCAACAGTTAAACTTAATATCAGTACGGTAGATCCATTTTGAATAATATGAGGAATATAACTTCTCTACATCTACATGCCAATGCACATACTTTATGTGATGCACCATGCTGAAAACCTCGTGTACTCACACTCTCAAAATGCTCAGTCACTCAGTATTGTATATGGTCAATCCATCCCAGGGAAGATCCATCCCGGAATATATACATCAACTGACCATCGGTCACTCAGTACTGGGTAGGGCCAATCCAGCCCGCAGGGAAGATCCATTCCCAGGTATAAATGATTCAGACAAGATCCTTGTCCAGTAAAAATCCATCCCTCAATATAAATCAAATGCGCTCACCGGGGGTGTGTGCAGACTCCGGAGGGTATCCTTCAGCCCAAGCGCTATCATAAGCCAAATTCATGCATAAATTAGTAAAATCTGTTGCGGCATGTTGCCTGATCTCATAAATGTCACTCATAATCAGGCTTCCGGCCTCACTTAGTCATCAATCTCTCCGGTCTCTCTCACGGGATCACAATGTCACGAAACTAGTCCGAAAATAATGATATGATGCATCAATTAATAGCAACAAAGACTGAGATATGATACGTGATGAATGAATATGATTGAGTACAAAATTTCAATGAAATCAATAAGTCGACAACAAGAAGAAACCACTATGGGTTATGACAATACCATCATATAGCCTAAGCACGATTGACAGCTCAATTACTTTATCACATCATGAAAACACGGATATCAACAAGGTATATTCACTATACAGTTCTATGGAATCGACCAGGTCACAATTGCCACGGTGCACGCTCGCACGCCCGTCACTTGGCATGTGTGTTACCTCGACACCAATCATATAACACATAATTTGGGGTTTCGAACCTCCAGGACCAAGTTTAGAAGTGTTACTTACCTCAATCCAGGCAAATCTATACTCCAACGCACCTTTGCCTCGCGAAATGGCCTACAAATGCCTTGAATCTATCCATAAACAATTCGATATAATTAATACGGGCTAAAGGAATAAACCCCATTAGAAAATGCTAAGCTTTAAATCAAAATTCAAAAAGTCAACTCAAAGACGCCCTCCTCCCCAGGCCCATGTCTTGGAATCGGATAAAAGTCCCAAAATTTGAACTCCCATTCAACAACGAGTTCACCCATACCAAAATTACTCAAATCCGATACAAAAATGTTGAACATAACCTCAAAATTTAGCCTAAGAACTTTTCTCCATTTTCCCCAAATATTTCACCCCAAATCACAAACTTAATGATGAAATCAAAGGCGTAATCATGGAAATTAACCAAAACTAGGTAAGAATCACTTACCCCAAACACCTACGTGAAAATCTCTCCAAAAATCGCCTTCCACCGAGCTCCCAAAATATTTTTTGTGTTATGAACTCAAACTCTCGTTTCTTAAACTTTTAAATCTGCCCAGGTGCGCCTCCTCCGTGAACAAGGAAAGAGCCTCGCGTTCGCGAAGCACAAAACTCGGCTGCCCAGAAAATCCTCTTTCGCGAACGCGATGCACACTTACCCCAACCTTCGCGTTCGCGAACGCGAAGTACAACTCCTTGTATGCCTCTTGATAGCCTCTGTCAACGTGGGACCTCTCTCGCGAAGGCATATAAGGAAACCAGTAACATACAAACCATCAGTCCTCAGCTAAATATCAAGTTCAAAATTGATCCGTAGACCATCCAAAACTCACCCGCGGCCCCCGGAACCTCAACCAAACATACCACCAAGTCCCAAAACATCATACGAACTTTGTCGACTCCTCAAATCACCTCAAACAACATCAAAAATATGAATCACACCCCAATTCAAGTCTATAGAAACTAAGGATATTCCAACTTCTACGAACGACGCTGAAACCTATCGAATCATGTCCGGCTGACCCCAAATTTTGCACACAAGTCACATTTAACATTACGGACCTACTCCAACTTCTGGAACCGGAATCCGGCCTCAATATTCAAAAAGTCCACTCCTGGTCAAACTTTTCAAAAATTCAACTTTTGCCATATCAAGCCTAGTCCACTACAGGCCTCCAAATCACAATCCGGACACACTCCTAAGTCTAAAATCACCCAACGGAACTAACAGAACCATCAAAACTCCATTCCGGAGTCGTTTGCACATAGGTCACTATCTGGTCAACCATTTCAAATTAAGCTTTCAACCATGAGACTAAGTGTGTCAATTCATTTCAAAACCTCGGACCCGAACCAACTACTCCAACAAATAACATAGCAGCTATAAAATATAAGATGAGCAGTAAATTGGGGAACAGGGCTACAACTCTCAAAACGACCGGCCAGATCGTTACACAACAACAATTACTAGGTTTGAAACCTATATAGGTTCAAACCCCAGCAACGACTGTTTGAATCTTTTTCACATTATTTCACGCATGAAGGTTGGAACCTAATTATTTTGAACTCCAAGAATCAATCCTGGATTTTACAATAGTAAAGGCTCAAAAATTAGAAAGAGTTCCTGGGACTTTGAACTTCAATACTGATTGCTGGAGTTGTGTTCCGTGTTTTAGTTAGCAGTAAAAATATCAATTTAATCAGACAAATGGCTATTACAATTTAAATATGATAAACTCTAATAGACGGCCAAAAAATGGCCAACCCAACTAATTTTTCCTGAATTGAGTAGTAATCGAATTGGTTACGCTATGTAGTTTTGAGTCCAATATTACATGAGAAATTCTCTTAGCCATGATATGATTACCCAATGAAAACCATAATATATAAGAATGAGTAAGGTCAAAGTTTTTGTCGTATAAACATATCACTTGTATGAAATGTTACAAACTTGATATTGGTGTAGTTTGATCAACTATTATTGTTAGATAGCCCATCATAAAAAATAATTCTTTGTTATATATAGAGAGAGTCGAATTCAGAATTTAAACTTTATAGGTTTAACTTATGGGTTCATCCTTTAAGGTTTTTAGTTGAACCTATTATATTTTTAAAATTGTGGGTTCATATTTACTATTTTTGTAATTTCAATAAATTTTTACATATAAATTTTTACTCCGCATAAAAAATTATATATATATATATATGTTGAATCTTTTATATTCCTGATTAAAAGAAAAAGAATCGCCTACAAATAGGGTTGGAGAGCTAGTAAGCAATAAAACTTTGTGGCCACCTACAGAAAAGTAAACATCTAGGTGCTCAAAGACACTTCATTTCTTTCTATTTGAAGCATTCTTTTAAATATTTAATATTCGAAATTCACTTGCATAATTAAATAAGTATTAAATCGTATCCAAAAGTGATATTTTACTTTCAACTATTTTTGAAGCTTGCTAAATACTTTTACGAGTGATGATGTTTAGCTTAAAGTATATATATTTTTATGTATATCACCTTATGTTTTACTTTTGTTTCGTGAGTTTTAGATGTTAATTGTGATGGTTTATATTGATTTGTGGTGTTTTTATGTGTAGGAATGATTTGGGAGCAATCGGGGACGAAACGCACAAAATTAGAGCAAAACCGTATAAAACCGGGAAAAACTCGATTTTGGGCGCCACAGGCAGGGCTGGGCACCACCTGTGGTGCTGGAGGCAGTGTGATATTTCTGGGCAGCGCCCTGGTGGGCGCCCGGCGCTACCCAGGGCGCCGATGACGTGAAAATGTCCTAATTTGACCCGGACTAAGTTAATTCGACTCTAGACCTACCCAACACGTGTAAAAGCAAGTCTAACCTCAATTTTGAGAGAGAGAACGTGATTTTTGGAGAGAAATAAAAGAGCAACATACTTGGGAGCACGAATTTGATCAATTCTTCCATATCGTTTCTAGTACTCATTGATTTTATGTTTGAAAATATTATTTTTGATGATTGTATGAACATGTGTGGCTAAGAACCCTATTATTCTAGGGTCATGGGTGAAACATGAATGTTATGTGTGGAGTTTAATTTGACGAAATTGATTTTATCATATTGGGTTGTTTATTTAATTTTGTTCTTAATTATTTTACTAAGTAGCTAATGGTGAAATGCTATCTACGAATCTAGAGTTGAACTCGAAAGTGAAAATTCTAGATTGCATAAGAATTAAATAGAGCAAGTTCTTGAACCCGGGCATCGGGGAACGGATTCGCAATTAGGATAGACATATACCTATTTGCCTTGCTTGGTTGAAATACGAGAATTGTAAATGCATTCTTGTAAATCTTAATTTCATAGACATATAGGCGTTAAGTTAACTTGAATAGGCGAGTAAGAACTCGACAGATTCTTATGAGTAATATCAACCATGTCAATCAACAATCTAGATAAATCAATTAGTTATTTTAAGCCAAGAATATAACACGATTGTTAGCTAGCTCGTGACCCTGAAATATCCTCTCTTATTGATTGTTAGTCGAAATCATTATTTGTGTTGGTTGATTTCCTAGTTAATTCATTAATTGGTATTTTAGGTAGTAACTTAGTTAATTATATCTTTTGTGATAAATCTCTTGAATCGATAAGTCAATTGAGTTGAATAAGTCAAAAGTTCATCATAAGTCTTCGTGGGACGATACTCTACTCACTATTTTATTACTTGACGACCACGTATAATTGTGTGGGTGTGTTTGGTCGCAACAAGTGATTTGTAAGAGAATATCACATTTTCCTTTTATATAAAACCACTTTAATTACTACTTTAGAAGAATATTCGTCGACGTTGAGAGCGTACGTTTTAATTTGATTGCGAGTTCATTACGAGCTTTGAGTGACAACAACTGATTATTATAATCTTGAACACTTATGACAATACATAAAATTTATCCTTAACAGACATCGTTGTTTTAATCGATCAATGGCAACGTAATCTGCGTTCTTGGTAGTATCAACCTATTGTATTAAACTTAATATATAGTGGCGAATCAATTTTTTTAATCAAAATAATACAAAATATAAATAAATAAATACATGAAAAAGTTAAGAAGATTCAACATTAATATTATATATACATAAAAAAGTAATTTTAACCTTGTATATACGGTAATAACTTCATTTTCTGCTCAATTATTGACATTCCCAATGAAAAAAATGGAACTTAAATAAGCAAATCGATTCTCATTTCTCAGCAAACGTTTTCCTTTCGCTTCACTTATTTCAGATCTAACCACTCTGGATTTCTTTTTTAAATAAAAAGTTAGGAATACTGATCGACCTTAATGAGGAAGTGGAATAAATAACATTTTTTTGGCACCGTCATAAAGCCACGATAATAGTGAGACCAAGACTTTTCTACATTTAGTTGAATGTTAAATATGTTTAGCTAAATATTATAAGCATTGAAATAAGAATTTACTAATTATAACTTATGGACCAAAAGTGCAATATTCTCTGTTATCATTGATATCTAACACTTACGATTATATTCGATTTCTTTGAATCTTTAGGTTCATATTGGACTGCTAACCATATACGTATTATTAGTATATTTTTGCTTCTTTTTTTTTTTTATTCAAGCAGAAATTAGAAATTATCCAAAAGGCCAAACTGTTCGCCGCCGTTCTAAATACATTCACCTAAAATAAAGGGAATGCGATATGCAGAATCTTAGATAAGGACGGCTGACCTAATAAGGCTAGTTCTCTAAAGTATTTTTTTCTCCTTGACATTATTTCTTTGTAATAATTATGCTATTTGCTAATTTATTAAACTAACCAAAAAAGCAAATAAGCAGCTACACGTACTGGTAGACTTTGATTCCAAAAGATAATTCGTAGAAATAACACCAGACAATCACGCTGAAGGACAACTATTTAGGAATAGTGCTGTTTTATCAAAAAAAAAGTATTAAACTTTTTCTTAAAACGAGGGTGAATCCTAGTTAAAGATAATGACTACTAGATCTGTAAATTTAATGTGTCAATGAAGTAGGACCGTGCTCGAAAATGTAAAAGGTGCCCAATGATTGCCAATAAATGTAGTAAAGAGAACATGCAATGAATGTCGACAATGACAATAAATGTAATAAGGAAAAATTTATCACCCAAATGTTAGATGACTTGGATGATTCTCCTTTGTGACTGCAACGTAGGATAATACTAAATGACGATGAACACGAGGATCTTGTGAGCAAAAAGATATGTCTCGAACAAATGAAATCAGTGGACAAGACAAGCTTTGTATATTCTTTGTAGTCAACCTTTACAATGTGCTCTTATCAGAAAGTAAAAATCCCCTTTTGTTCTTTATCTCTTCCTATTTATAGGGGATAGTCCTAAGAAACCCTAAAAAGTACGACCGAAGGAATATCTAATGGAATATTCCTTCGCTATATTCTAAACCTATTCTTCCGTTATTTCCACATGTTTTTTACTCGACCTCGGCTTTAATCCCCCTTGAGATGACTCTTCGCTATTGAGTCGTGGTCGGCCTAATCCTCGACCACGCCCATCGTAGTTATTAAGTTCAATCCAAATTTTGACCAATACAGTTAGTCCCTCCGCTTGTTGAAGTCGTGGTCTTGAACGTCCTTGGTGAGCGGACTTTGCCTGTAACCGTTCAAAAGAAATTTGGTCGTGATGGCTGGATTGAATCTGCCGAGGTCGAACTAGCGGTTGTCAGTGGGGCTGCGATTGGTGTGGCTGACGTAGGATGGCGTCATGGCCACGCGCGTCATCATTACACGTCTTCCCAATGCAGAGCCTGTGTTGTTGTTCTTCAACTTTAGTGCCACTGACGGCTCTTTGCCTCGATTCTGATGCCACCCAATCCTATAAATAGAGGAGAGGGGCTTCACTTTCGAAACTTTCACCACTTCCCTCTTTGTAAGCATACATTCTTTCTCTTATCTTCTTGTCCGATCTCCACTTCTGATTTCTTGCAGCTTCTTCACTTTCAGTTTCCGGTTTCTTTCCCCGTTGATACTCTCTCTATTACTCCATTGTACACACTTCACTACGTGGACATGTCAACTTCTCCTCATAACCACGATGGAGTTTCCGATGCCACTCCTTTATCGGTGGCCATTCCTCCCGGCGGTGAGGAATCCCTGGTTGAGGAGGAGGATAACTTCCCTACCGTAGAGGAAGTGGTTCCTAGGAATCCTTCGGTCAGGAATGACTTCCCCAAAGAGCCTGCTCCAGCTACTGCTCCTGATCTTTCCAAGACGGGGCCGGGTGAAATAGCCGACCTTCGGTCTCTAAATATCACATTCCTTCCCACGTCGAAATTGTTCCGGCGGGAGGCGATATAGTACAGGTTCATCAGCCAGGATATTGTGCTTTTTATGTCTACCCATTTCTAATAGGTTATTCTCTTCCTCTCCCCGATTAGCGAAGGAGTTATGTCATTTTTACAACGTCTGCCCGGTACAGCTCTCCCCTTATTTATATAAGGTTTTTCTAATGCTGGCGAAGTACGCGGAGCTGGCTGGCTGTGAGGTCACTATCCGCCACCTGTTGCATCTGTTCTCGCCTAGTTTCTATAGAGGCACCCTGGTACACTTACGACATAGTGGAACCAAAGGGTTTGTGGCCGGGATGGATGATAAGGCGAATCGGTGGTTCTGGCAAAAATACTTCTTCGTCAAGACCGAGCATCTAGTGGCGGATCCGACCGGGTTTCCTGAGCAATGGAACTACAATTGTAAGTATCTCGTCATACGTTTATTATTTTCTCTTTTCTTCCTTTTTTTCTTTCGTTCTTTGACCTACTCATGGTTTCCATGTTTTCATCTGTGAGGCGTTCTCCCTCTCTTGTTTTGGATATCGAAGATTGGGTGGCTCGCGTGTTACCCCACACCGTGGGGATCCGCGATTGGGCGTCCTTCCACAAGCGCTTTGGACCCAAGACTTCATCCCGTAAGTGTCTTACTACTTTTCAACTTACCACTGTTTCCTATCGTCCTTTGACGTGACCTTTCTTTGGTGCTAGGTCGACGAGTTTCCAAGAAGGCGAAGGCTCCAGCGCTCGCCTTTCGCCAGGTAGTGACCTCGGCTGCGATGAAATTTACTTTGGTTGAGTCTGTACGAGGTTAGGCTCAAGCTCCGCAAATAAGAGACTCCGCCCCTCAAGTCGTTGTCGTTCCAGATGATATTTCTTCTCATCCGATCTTCCATCTTGTTGACGAGGCATCTCGTGGCGAGGAGGCATCGCCGAGGAAAAGACGGAGGATGGAGATTGGGGAGGTCGTTGTCGTTTATGAGCCGGAGAGAGTCATGGATTTAGAGGCGGAATCGGACCTTCACCAGCCATGGAGGCCGCGATTACGACGAGTGCCGCTATGGAGAGGAGACCCCTCTACGGTTGAGGGGGTTCGTGGTAGCGGAGAGCTTATGTGTGCTGCTGAAGGTGGATCATCATCAGATGTTGGGAGAGGTGATGTTCTTGCAGGGGGTGTTGATTCCGGCTCAGACATCGACCCTGAGGAGGTACAGACTTTTGTGGAGAGGGATACTCGTGTGGAGATAAGGACAGAGGTTCCTAATCGGCACATAGTCATTCCCGTGAGTTATAACCTCTTGGTCGACTCAGAGCGGGCGGCACCGTCTTTTTCTCCTTTGTGTGCGGAGGCTGAAAACAGGACATCGCTGACGCCGAATAATATAGGCCTGTCTTTAGGCATATCAAGCATGGCCTTGCGAGTGAGTTTTTGCTTCTTTTCTCCTAAGTCTATGTTTCATAAGTGTTGTTTTATCCCGGCTAACTTTCCTTCCTTTGCACGTCAGACTCTCATCTTGGAGATCGAGCGCGACCGACGAGAGGAGGAAATGGTTACTCTCTATAGGAGGATGGAGTCTAAGTATACAGAGTACTGTACCAAGTATCGGAAGATGGTCAAGAGTGTTGGCGAGGATGGCCAATTCTAAGTGTTGCGCGATGAGATCGAGCGAAAGGACGAAGAATTGAAGGAGAAAGATGAGGAGATCATGAGAGCCATTGGTCGATGCAGTGTGTTGGAGGAGACGCTGAGGTCTAAGGAGGATGAAATCGAATTGAGTAAAGGGGTGATGGTTGAGAATGCAGATCTCCAAGCACAAGTGGCGTCCTTAAAGGTCGAGTTGGAACAAAGCAAGGCCAGGGTTGCCGACTTGAGAGCGGAATTGAGCACTAAGGTCGCCGAGCTGAATCTAGCGGACAGGACCAAAATGGCCACCGTGGCGGAGGCAGCAGCTTTGGAGGGGGACCTGCGCGTTTATAGGTCCGAGCGGGCTAGCGAGGCGGATACGTCGGCTCTCAAGGTGGCGAGGTTGGAGGATCGGGCAGAGAATTTGGAAGGGGAGTTATCTGGGCTAAATGAGCAGGTCGTCATCTTGAAGGACGAAAAAGAACGTCAGCTGGCCCAGCCATCTCCTTCTCATACTTCTGTCGATCCAAGTGTATCAAGGGAGCTGTACGAGATGTGGGTTCACGTCGAGGCTCAACTTAACGTGTACAAGTCTTTGAAGGCTGCCGGGAAGGTTTCCTAGGAGGAGCTCGAAGGCGTTCATGTCAAGGCATGGGCAGCTCGTGAAGCTTGTGGTTACGAGCCTGGTACGCCCGGCGGGGACGATGATGATGACACCGTGGATGGGCTTGCCTCTGATCCTTTGTATGATGAAGAGTATGCTGATGAGGATGATGCAACGTGAAGCCTTTTGTACTTAATTTTTGTTTTTGCTTTGCTATTTTTGTGAAGGCGTCCTCGATCCCTTTGTAAAAAGTAATGTAATCCAACAATTGAAATGGAACAATTACCTTTTTTCTATGTGTTTTCGGATTCTCGTTCTCTTTTTTTGTTCGCTATGTGGGGAAGTCCCTGATTTTTCGGCCGTTTGCATGTAATGTTGATTTTGGCGAGGTCGAACGCAGACCGACTTGAGGTCGAATATAAGTTAGCTTGAACGAGGTCGATTGTGAAGTAATTCGAGCAAGGTCAAATGCAAAGTAATTCGAGCGAGATTGAATGGAAAGTAATTCGAGCGAGGTCGAATGTACTGCAATTACGAGCGAGGTCGAATGTAAAGTGATTCGAGCGAGGTCAAATGTAAAGTAATTCGAGCGAGGTCGAATTTAAAATAATTCGAGCGAATTCGAATGCAGAGTAATTAGAGCGAGGTCGAATGTAGAGTAATTCGAGCGAGGTCGAATGTAGAATGTAGAACGTAGAATGTATAATGATTTGGTGGAGCTGTGCAAAAATGCTGCATGCTTCTTTGTTTATTCATTCATTGGAGAATATTACATGTTTCTGTTTGTTCCATACATACATTTGAGAAGTTCAAGTCTACCTAGTCCCTTCATCGTTTGGCATGGAGTAGTAGTGGATAGGCGGAGCGATGAATCATATACTTGGACTTCGAGACGTCCCCTTTGTCGCCTTATTAAAACCTCCCCGGTAAAACCCAAATTTGATAAAACCCGGGTGAGGGGAAAAAGAGTACGACTTGGAGGGCGTCTGTTCTCAATTGTTTGGTAGTGGCTTTCCCTCCATTGTTTCTAGCCGGAAAGATCCTTTGTTTGCTACTGCTATGATTTTGTATGGTCCGTCCCAATTGGTTCCTAGTTTGCCTTCTCTTGGGTCTTTGCTCACCTGTGTTTTGGCCTTGTATACAGTCCCCGACTTTGAGTGATCTGGCTTTGGCCTTTTTGTTGTAATACCGTTATGCTTGCTGTTTTGGGGCTATCATTCTTATGTAAGCCATATCTCTCCGCTCCTCTATTTCATCGAGGTCTTGCTTTTTGTTCTCGTCGTTGCTTGGTCCGCTCTCATTGGAGTATCTCAAACTTGGTTCCCCGATCTCAACTGGTATCACTACATCAGTCCTATAGACTAGTGAATATGGTGTTTCTCCTGTGCTTGTTTTTGGCGTTGTGTCGTATGCCCATAGCACTTCTGGTATTAGTTCTGGCCATAGTCCCTTGGCGTCTTCGAGTTTCTTCTTCATGATGTTTAGTGTCATTTTTTTGGAGGATTCGTCTTGGCCGTTTCCTGCTGGGTGATACGGCGTGGAGAGTATTCGCTGGATGTGCAATTTTTTGAAGAATTCGGCGGTCTTTTTCCCGGTGAACTGCGGACCGTTATTACAACTGATTTCTTTGGGGATGCCGAAGCGGCATATGATGTTCCTCCATATGAATGTGATGACTTCATGTTCACGTATTTGTGCGAATTCACCTGCTTCTTCCCATTTGGAAAAGTAGTCAGTTAAAACCAAAAGGAAACACATATTACCTCGTCTTGTTAGAAGTGGTCCAACGATGTCCATTCCCCATTTGATGAATGTCAATGGCGATGTGATTGAGTGGAGATGCTCGCCCGCTTGGTGTATCATAGGAGTGTATTTCTGGCATTGCTCGCACTTTTTGACGAAGTAGGCGACTTCTTTCTTCATGGTGGGCCAATAATAGCCTGCTCGTATGAGGAATCTGACGAGGGCTTGGTTGCTGGTGGACTTCATGTACTTCCTCAAGGACGCGTCTCGTTTGGTTCGGTCCTAGGCAGTTCGCCAAGGGACCGCCAAATGTTCTTTTGTATAGATCATGGTTGATGATGTTGTATCTGGCTGCCTGCATTCGAAGCTTTTTGGATTCTTCTTTTTTTTCTTTTTCTGATGGGAGTATTCCCTCCTGCAAATATGTTATAATACGGTTGCTCCAGTCCCAAATTAAGTTTACAGAGTGTACCTCAAGTTGGTCTATTGACGAGTGGATGAGGGTGACCACATTTTCTTTTCCATTTATGCTTTTAGTTGTTGCCGCTAGTTTGGAGAGGCCGCCTGCCTCAATGTTTTGAGCCCGAGGTATCTAATCGAGTTGGCATTCGTCGAATTCTGGCAGTAATTTATGAAATTCTACCTGGTACTTTTGTAGACTTTGCTCTTTGATTTGGAAAGTCCCTGTGACTTGGTTGACGACGAGTTATGAGTCGCATAGGAGGACGACTCGTTGTGCTCCATATTTGAGGGCTAGCTTTAATCCTTAAATTACGGCCTCTTACTCGGCCTCATTGCTAGTCATATCGGGGCACCGTATGGACTGGAAGATGACTTTCCCTGTTGGGACCTCGAGTACGAGTGCTAGTCCAGACCATGATGCGTTGGAAGCGCCGTCGGTGTATAGGACCCATAGGTCGAGTAAGTTGGGAGAGGTACGAGAAGTTTCCTGCTCGACTTCAGGCATTATTTTGGCACTGAAATCGACGACGAAGTCGGTGAGTACCTGCGACTTTATCGGTGTTCGCGGTTGATATATTATATCGTGCTCGCTCAACTCTATGGCCCACTTGGCCAGTCTCCCCGATAACTCAGGTTTATGTAGGATGCTTCTTATGAGAAAGGTCGTGACCACTGATATGGGGTGATATTGAAAATAAGGTCTAAGCTTTCGTGAAGCTATGACCAATGCCAGAGCCAACTTTTCGAGGTGGGGGTACCTTTTGTCGGTGTCGACCAGGGTTTTGCTAATGTAATAAATTGGAGACTGCGTACCTTTGTTTTTGCGGACCAGCACTACATTTACTGTGACCTCTGATACGGAAAAGTATATCAGGAGACGCTCATCGGGTTCCGCTTTGGCGAGTAGTGGGAGCGAGGACAAAAATGTCTTTAGATCCCTTAAGGCCTCAATGCATTCTGAATTCCACTAGAGTCCGTTGTCCTTTTTGAGTACGTTGAAAAATTTATGGCATCTGTCGGAGGATTGTGAGATGAACCTCAACAGGGCAGCTATACGGCCGATCGGTTTTTACACTTGTTTCTTGCTGGTCAATACTTCAGGTATTCCCTCGATGTCTTTGATCTGGTCGGGGTTGACCTCGATGCCTCTTTGTGATACTAAAAAGCTGAGGAACTTTCTCGAGGTTATGCTTAAGGCATATTTTTCGAGATTTAGCTTCATGTTGTACCGCTTTAGTATGTAGAAGTCTTCCTTCAGATAGTTGATGTGGTCTTATTTCCTTTTTGATTTGACCAACATATCGTCTATGTAAACTTCCATTGTTTTGCCGAGTTGGTCCTTGAACATTTTGGTGACCAACCTTTGATAAGTCTCCCATGCGTTCTTCAACCCGAATGGCATGACTCTATAGCAGTATGTCCCCTGATGAGTTATGAAAGTGGTCTTCTTCTGGTCCTCCTCCTCAATGAGGATTTGGTTGTAACCTGAGTATGCGTCCAAGAAGCTTAACAACTCGTGCCTTATTGTTGCGTCGATGAGTTGATCAACGTGAGGTAATGGAAAAGAGTCCTTTGGGCATGCTTTGTTTAGGTCCGTGAAATCCACGCACATGTGCCACTCCCCGTTTTTCTTCTTTACCATGACCACGTTGGCGACCCATTGGGGGTATTTTGATTCTCTGATGGAGCTGTTGGCGAGGAATTTTTCCACCTCATCACGGACGACCTCGTTGATTACGGCGTTGAGTTTTCTTCTTATTTGTCGTATCGGCGGGTAGAATGGATCTACGTTCAACTTGTGCGTGGCAATGTCTTTCACGATACCTGGCATATCTGCATGGGAGAAAGCAAATAGTTCGGCGTTGTCAGTAAAAAATTTATGAAATTTACCTGGTTCTAAGAGTTTATGGCCGATTTAAGTCTTTTTGCTGCGGTAGTTGTTGTCTATTTGGACGCGGTCGAGGTCTTTTACCATTGACCCTGTGGCTTCCACGACATCGGGGTCCTTGATGACATCTTTTTGCTCGTCGGGTTCGGGCCCTGACTTTGGTAATTGCTATGCTTCCGAGCCTGTTTCCTTTGACTGTTGAGTATATATACAGTATTGGGCGATGCGATAGCATTCTTGGGCTGTGCGTTGTTCGCTTCGGATGCTGAATATCCCCCACATAGTAGGGAAATTGATTACTTAATATAAGCTGGACGAGATAGCCCTCATGGCGTGTATCCAGGGTCGCCCTATGATGGCGTTGTAACCTGTGTCCTAGTTCATGACATGAATGACGCCCCCGGCCAGAACGGGTAGCGTTATCTCTCTTAAGGTTCGCTCAACTGCATTGTTAAAACTCGTTAGTGTTATGCAGCGTGGTACTATTTTGTCCTCGAGTCTCATTTGTGCGAGGACTCGAGGATGAATAATACATGCGCCGATCTCATCGTCTACCATTATTCTTTTTACATCAGTATCAGAAATACGTAAAGTAATGACAAGTGCGTCGAAGTGAGGAAAGGTCAAACCGTGGGTATCTAAATTATCAAAGATGATACTGTAATCGAGGTCATCATACCGTTCATGGGTGATCGACTGCTTCAGTTTATGTGTGGTGGTGAATTTCTCGTGGTTGATTGCTGCTTCGCCGCCTCCGCCGATGATCATTTGGATGGTGCAGGCGGGGGAGGGTGGCTTTGGAGGGCCTTGGTGTTGTTCTCGTCTGCGGCCGAAGTTGGTTCTTCCTCGGTCGCTCATCACTTCCTTTAGGTGTCTTTGGTGAAGCATGTTCACCATTTCTTGCCGCATGGCTATGCGGTCTTCTATTTTGTGACTTCGCTCCTGGTGGAACTCACACATAGCGTTTGACTTTCTAGTACTTGGGTCAGACTTCATCTTTTGTGGACACTTTACTTTTGGGCTGAGTTTCTCTAGTGCGTACACTATTTCTGAAGGGGAAACACAAAAATTGTGAGAAGATAAGAGTGGAGGCATACCTCTTTCATTTTGTTGAGTCCCTGTATGAGATCTGGACGGCCCTTCTGTACGGCGAGGAGATGGTGGGATGGCCGTCCTGACATATGGTTGGTGCCTGTCTCGGTTGAGGCATGGACCTGGAAGGTCTCTTCGGCCGTCATTGCGGCGATCTTTCCTCTAGTCCGTTTGGACTGCTGTTAGCCGTTGAGTTGGACAGTTGAGGTCGTCCTCGTCTGCTCTCACCTCTGCGCAATAGCCGTTGTGAATTTCTTCCCAAGTGGTGGGAGGATACTTCATGAGTCTGCTCAACAATTTTCTGGTCGCCCTCGACCCATTCCTGTTCAATCCATTTTGGAAGGCTGCCACTGCCATCCCTTCTGATACATTTGGCAAGCTCATTCTAACTCTATTGAATCGGGTGAGGAAGTCCCTGAGTCCCTCGCTAGAAGATTGTCTGACGACGAATATGTCGTTCACCCTGACTTCCGCCTTCTTAGCCCCAACGTGGGCGGTGACAAACTTGTCGGCCATTTCCTCGAATGTTGTTATTGACCGTGCTGGTAATTGTGAGTACCATGTTAAGACTCCCCTTGCCAGGGTTTCGCCGAACTTCTTCAGCAACACTGATGGTACCTGCTCCTTTAAGAGGTCGTTGCCTTTTACTGTTGTGACGTAATGAATGTTGTGATCTTCAGGGTCTATTGTGCCGTAATATATCTTCAGATATGGTCGCATTTTGAAGGTCTTAGGTATGACATATGTGGCTGCCTCCTCGATATACGACTACTCGACGAACCGACCCACATCCCATTTTGGTAGGAGTTTCAAGTCACCCGGTATCTTATCAACCCTTTCCTGGTGCTCCCTCATCTGGTCGCGGAGCACTTTGTTCTCGTTTTCTATTTCTTCTATTTTCTTCCGAATGGCTGCAAGTGCGCCATTACCTGCATCAATAGTAGTGTGAGTGTTACCTGTAGGGAGAAGAGCGGGTTGCTCGTTGACGGATGTTGTGGCGTCCACTCGTGCGGCGCTCCGACTTGCCCCTTGAACAAGTTTGTCGAGGATGTTGCTTAGAGTGCTTGTCAGCCAAGCTTCTAGTAGTTTTTTCACAGCTGGTGGCGATTCTTCAGTTGTGGACGTGAAAGCCCCCCTTTCGCGTGAAGCGGTTACACTCCCATGAGGGGGAGGTGAGTCGCTTCGCCTAGGTGTAACGCTCGGCATCACATTCTCCTCGTCTTCTCTGTCAACCTCGTTGATGGTATTCATGAGGTTGGTAGTGACATCCACTACAACTTTCAGTCTCTTTTCTCCTTTTTCTGCCATTGTTAGTTTTTACAAACGAGAAAAAGATGGTCGTTGTGTTTTTTTTATCTAGAAGAAACTAAAATTTTTTAACTAGAAACTCCCACAAACGGCGCCAAATTATTTTACCAAAAAAGTGTTAAACCTTTTCTTAAAACGAATTAACAAGGAAGTAGAGGGTGAATCATAGTTAAAGATAATGACTACTAGATATGTAAATTTAATGTGTAAATGAAGTAGGACCGTGCCCGAAAATGTAAAAGGTACCCAATGATTGTCAATGAATGTATTAAAGAGAACATGCAATGAATGTCAAGAATGGAAATAAATGTAATAAAGAGAAATTTATCACCCAAATGTTAGATGACTTGGATGATTCTCCTTCCTGACATCAACGTAATACTAGATGACGATGAACACGAGATCTTTGGATCTTGTGAGCAAAAAGATATATCTCGAACAAATAAAATCAGTGGAT
Organism: Nicotiana paniculata; assembly: GCA_005239505.1. Classification (NCBI taxonomy): domain Eukaryota; kingdom Viridiplantae; phylum Streptophyta; class Magnoliopsida; order Solanales; family Solanaceae; genus Nicotiana; species Nicotiana paniculata. The sequence goes on along the minus strand of ML364365.1, from coordinate 9,138 downwards.
AAGACAAGCTTTGTATATTCCTTTTATTCTTTATCTCTTCTTATTTATAGGGTATATTCGTAAGAAACACTAAAAAGTACGACCGAAGGAATATCCAATGGGATATTCCTTCGCTATATTCTAAACCTATTCTTCTGTTATTTCCACACGTTCTTTACTCGACCTCGGCTTTCATCCTCATTGAGATGACTCTTCGCCATTGAGCCGTGGTCGGCCTAATCCTCGACCACACCCATTGCAGTTATTAAGTTCAATCCAAATTTTGACCAATGCAGTTCTAGCAATCTTCTGCCACTTAAGTAGTGCATATATCTCACTTAAGTAAGAAAAGGTGAGATATACTTTCAACCTATGAAGTACACATCGGACACTTGATTATCAGCAATCCCCCATTGCAGCAACCTGTCTTTTGTAGCCAGTCTACCATGAGCTGCTATCTGAGGATGAAATTCCACTTTGGAGCTCCAAAAATTACTGCACACCAATTTTCTCAAATGTACTTTTGGAAAGTCATCTCTCATCAGCACATACATATTCATTATTGAGAAAGTAGGCATGCTCTCAGGTCTTCTTCACTGATCCCAGCTTGCTGAACCCTTGCTACATATGAGAGGAATTTTGTTATCCTGCTTGTGATCCTTCCCAGCATTTTTTCAAGTAAATGTTGGCATTGGCTGACGGACAGTCTTTTGGTACTGCGTGGAACTCCTAGATATCTGAATGACATCTCTCCTTTGGTGAAACCAAGCATTTCCATAATAGCCTTTTCTGTCCTTTCACTCACCCTACCAAAGTATATACAACTTTTATCCTTATTTGCTACCAAGCCACACACTTGAGAGAACTCTTGAAAATAGTCATCAAGCATCTGTACAGAAATATATTCACCCCTATAAAAGAGGAGGAGATCATTGCAAACCTCAATTGGATCAGTTTCAATCTTGAGCATCTAGGGTGATAGTTAAAATCGGGTTGGTCATTTAGCCTTCTCAGCATTCTTGACCTACTTTTAATCCTTCTTTTAGTAGTTTTTTTAATCTTTAAACATGCTTCATCAACTTAAAGTTATTGATTTGACTAAAATCTGAAGTTTATTAGTCAATAGGAAGTACCTTCTTGTTACTTAATTTTAAAAGTCTTTTCGTTAAAGTTTACCACAATATTTCTTCTTTCTTCTCTCTTTCTCATGTGTATTTTTAAATGCATTTTTCTTTAAGAGACCATGAACATGTATTTTGGCTTATTTTATTCAAAAATATTTTTACAAATTTCTAAATATATCTCCAACTATTATAAATAAAAACTATTTTTATTATAACGAACAAAACTACCTTCAACTTTGAAAATTACTATTTTACATCATACGGATGACAATTCAATTGGTCTTTCTCTCGCTTCATGAGGGTTGTAGATCGATGAAATCTATCTATTCAATTGGATGTGATCTTTTATCGCTTCTTGATATTAAATATGTAATAATTATCTATTATATCAACAATATATAAAATGTTAAGTTTATAAAAGCATCACACTACAAAGTATGTTTATAATCCTCCTATTTTTCTCCTTCCATTCATTGTAGAAACCAGACAATTTTTAAATACGTAAAAATATTATTCTTTTGTTTAAATTTAAATGGAAGTGGGCTAGGCATGTCTAATTAATTAAACAGATTAAAAGGAGTTTGTGTCGGACAAATCAATGATTTAAGACATGACATATCTTGATGTCTTCCTAATAGACACATGATCTTCACATGTTTGATCAAGTTTTATAACGTAACTATTTTATACTAAAACATAACTAATCTCAATGTGAAGTTGAAGAGACACATTACTAGAACGCCAACTAAGCAAATCATTACAATCAACAACAATGGGGGAAATTTTTTTAAAATAAAGGAAGAAATATGAACATTGTTAGACACATCATATGCTTAGTATCTCTGAAATTACAAAGAAATATTTATTGTCAAACAGCCCACAGATTTTTATTCAGTCCAATACCAACAATAACAAACTCAGTGTAATTTTATAAATAGGATATGTGAAGGATTAATATGTACACAATCTTATTTCTATATTCTGTAGGTAGAAATGTTATTTTCGATATACCTTCGTCTCAAAAAAAACATGCATAATCACGACATAATGAGAGTTTAAAGAAACAATAACAACATTATGAAAATATAAAAACTAACACAAAAACAACATCAAGTAGTAATAAAAATCTAAGAATAAGGAACACGACGGAATTTTTATTCAGTTCATTAACTTAAAATTTTGTTTCTCAACCGAAGTTCAGTATTCGCTTTGGAGCTCATGAAGTCCCACTTTGAGGGTGAAGTACTTTCAACTAAAAATAACTTTATTTTTTCGAGCTCAAGACTTCCTATTAACGATAAAGAAATACTTATCACCGACCACATTCAACAATTAGTAACTTTAATTCTTAGAAGTCGCTTGGTTGAGAAACAAGTTATTTCGTGATTAGTTATCTCTGAATTACTTATTCTGAGATTAGTTATTTCAATAAAAAAATACTACAATCCCGGAACTAGTTATACTATAAGGGCTCGTTTGATACAAGGGATAAGGAATAATTAATTCTGGGATTAAATTTAATAAGAGTTTATCCAATATTTGATTGGTAGAAAATTACAATATAATTAATCTTCGGATTAATTATTCTGGGATTGTAAAAAAAATTTATCCCTATAAAAAGATGAAATAATTAATCTTAAGATAATTAATCCTGAGATAACTTCTTTGTAATCAAACAACCTGTATTTTATCCCAAGCAACATAAAAAAAATTCATCTTAAATTTAATCCAAAATTAATTATTCCTTATCTATCATACCAAATGGACCTTTAAATATTCCCAAAAACCAGCCCACAAAGGATATGCTCAATGAAATTCCCCCAATAGACAGCCAAACAAGAAAATTACAGCGGCATCTCGTAAAAGTGAATAATCAAAAAGCATAAAACTCAGATAAATCCAAATTACATTACCTCGGTTCTTACGGCGCACTTTAGCCTCAATCCTTTTATTAGTTTATACTGCCCTACTCTTAAGTGTAAAGTAGCCCTACTCTACGTCTCTCTCTTTTTCCGTTACGGTCCTTCCTATTTTGCGCTGGTAGTGCGTACGTTATAAACCTTCACCCCCACACCTTTGTTTCTCTCTCATTCTCTTCTCTCTCTCTCTCTCAAAGAATCAATGTTTCTTCAGAGTTTTCAGCTCATTCTCATTTTCCAATTAAAGGGTGAGTTTCAACTTTCTTTATTATGAATTTTTGTTGCTTTTTCAGCTGCATTATAAAGATTTTGTTTTGTTTTTTTGCTGCTCATTTTCTGAAAATGGCTAAAAATGGAATCTTTATTTCTTGGGACTATAGTTAATCTTCAGCTTGTCACAAAGAATTTATTTTATTTGCTTATTTATTGTTTGAAGAAGATGGCTCAAAGTGAATCTTGATTTTCCAAAAGCAATTTTTGATGGTTTTTACGTTTGTTTCTTTATAAAGAAAATCTAAAGAACCCTTTTTTAAATCTAAAGATACCATTTATGATATCTTTTGTATTTTCTTGGGTGTGTTTTGTCAATTTTGGAATTTGGGTTTTGTATTTGTTTTCTTGAGGTTTTGAGCTTAGGAAACCTGCAAATTGCTATATAGTGGGGTTGTTTTGTAGTTGAATTTATGAATTTATTGTGAGTTAGATTTATTTCTGTTAATTTTAGTTGTTTCTTTCTTTTAGTTTGTTTAAAATTTGAATGGAAGTTGATGAACCAAAGCAGGCAAAGCCTTGTGCTTTATTCAATGGTTCAAGTTTTGTAGAAATAATTGGTGGAAAATGGGTTAGTGAAAGTAGTTTTTATTAGACTTTAGTTATTTCCATTAATAAAAATTGCATCTTTAAGGGTTTCAAACATCTTTTAGATCAATATAGAGAACGAAATAGGGATTTTAACTATTAGTTGGAAACTTGTTGTTCTAATACTGATAGAAAATCAGAAGGAAAGGAATATTTGTTGTTCCTCTTTTTCCCTTTTTCCTGAATATAAATTGCTAAAGTTGTGAGTTTTTCTTAAAATAAAGAGTGTATATTCCCCCTTTAGATTAATAAAATGAAATCTGTTAGTCAAATAATCGTAGCGAATACACATACTTGGGGTTTAAACAGTGTTCTTTAAATTAGTTGTCTGGTCATTGTCGTGGTGGTTAATGTTCTTTCATCTTTTTTCAGCAGGTAGATGAATTTCTTGAGATTATAATCTAGTTCTGTATTTGTACTGGGGAATGATGGGAGTTGAAATGGTGACAGAATCGTTGTTTAATTTGTGGAGAACTTCACGAAAGAGCTCGGCTTCAGAGACTGAGAGGAAGCATGTGATAGGAATTCTGGCATTTGAAATTGCTGGTTTGATGTCTAAGGTGGTTAACTTGTGGCAGTGTTTAAGCGACAGGCGAATCGACAAGTTAAGAGAAGAAATCTCATGTTCACTTGGTATTCAGAAGCTCGTTGCTGAAGATGATGAATATCTTATGGATCTTGCTATTGCTGAGATAATTGACAATTTGGGATGTCTGTCGAAATCAGTGGCTACGCTTGGTAAGAGATGTGATGATCCAGTTTATCACAATCTTGAACGAATTTTTGAAGATCCGGTTGAAATTGAACACAATGGGTGTGCATGGCGATATAGGCTGAAGAAAATGGACCGGAAGGTTAAGAAAATGGAGAGATTTGTTGCAGCCACGACTCAATTGTATCAGGAGCTTGAAGTTCTTACCGAGCTTGAGCAAACGTTGAGGCGGATGCAGACCGGTGCTAGTTCAGGTCAGATGAAATTGCTTGAGTTTAGGCAAAAAGTTATATGGCAAAGAGAGGAAGTGAAGAATCTAAGAGAAATGTCTCCTTGGGTTAGAACTTATGACTATACTGTCCGGCTTTTGCTTCGATCTATTTTTACTATAATCATGAGGGTTAAGTACCTATTTGGGACAAATCAAACAGGAGTTGCTGGAGGTAGCAACTATTTTGAGGTCATCGATAATGGTTATCTTGATCGCAGCCGGTCCATCTCTGCGCTTACTCTGTCCTCTGTTTATCCGTCTGAAAATAACACGTCAGAATCCTATTTAGGTTCCTTAGGCAGATCATTTTCTAGCCTTGGGCTAAGTGGAAATAAAGATAGATCAACTAATAGAAAATCTCTTGCTCGTCAGTCCTCTGTCTTTTGCGGAAAGCCATCACAACTGAGATCCAGGCGATTCAAGAATGTTGGACCTTTTAAAGGATGCATAAACAGTGGCACTGAGTCACCTGTAATACTTGAGAGTTGCATGCCTTCTAACAGTGATCTTTCAAAGTCAGATGACAGTTTCCAAAAAGATAACGACAAGTTTGAAGACACGAATCCTGTTCCCGCCTCCTCCAATGGCATAATTTTTGCAAAAACTTCTCTAATCAGTTTCAAGCGTAAGCTGTTAATTGCTCCTCAAGATTCTCTGGGCTATGCTGCTTTGGCACTCAAGTATGCAAATATCATCATACTTATAGAGAAACTGTCCTCAGCACCACACTTGATCGGTCTTGACGCAAGAGATGACCTATACAATATGCTGCCCGCTAGCGTCAAAATCTCTCTGAGGGGTCGGTTAAAGGTATTCGCCAAATCATTGACTTCATCCGTTTATGATGCTGCGCTTGCAACGGAGTGGAGTTTGGCATTGGGAAGGATATTAGAATGGTTGTCGCCGCTTGCTCATAACACGATAAGGTGGCATTCGGAACGAAACTTTGAGAAACAAAGACTGGTTTATGGGGCTAATGTGCTTCTTGTGCAGACCCTTTACTTTGCAAACCAAATAAGAACTGAAGCAGCGGTCGTAGAACTTCTCATGGGTCTGAATTACCTGTCAAGATTTGGTAGAGAAATTGGTGCAAAACCGTTAATGGGGTCATCTTGTGGTAGAGCTAGTAGTGAGTATTTTCTCCACAAGGATAATAATCCGAGTGCATACCACATGTATCATGATTAATACACATAAATTGACTAATCAGAATCACTAATCACGCGTTTATCGTTGCTTGATTGAGTTTGTAGTGAGGTTTGTATATTCTTTGTTTCTTAAAGTTCTTTCTTCCTGTTGCTTAACACAAACTGTTCATTCCCTCGTGTTGGCATAAGACTTTTTGCCCGTTTTATTGATTTATATATACTCCTGAACTTTCTTATTTTTGACAAATAAATGAAGTTTAGCCACTTTGTGTAAGTGAATGTATACAGTGGCGAAGACACATGTATTCAAGGAGTGTCAGTACACCACATCCACATGTATTCAAGTTGTCTCCGTGTGACCTATAACTCACGAGTTTGAGCCGTAGAAGCAACCACTAATGCTTGCGTTAGAATTGACTGTCTATATCACACCCCTCGGAGTGCGGCCCGTCTCTGCACCCGGTATGAATGCAAGATGCTTTGTGCACTGTATCTAGTTAATTTCGTGGCTATGAACTGTTATCTTACAAGTTACCATATGCTTAAAGTTTTAGCTTAGAACTGGGTTGTTTATGTTATTGCTTTCTCAATGAGATTTAGTGCTATAGTTTAATGCTATACTGCAGCATTTTGGATCTCGTGAACATATATTGGTTGAGTCTCAAAGTGTACGTTTATAGTACGTTCAGTCGGAACCCGAGATTCAATGGTTTCGGGGGCACCGTTACACTCAATATCTCGGCCTTTGTTCCATTCAGCACTCCAACCCAATTTAGTGGGCGTTAAAACGTAAGAATTGTAAAATTTTAAAACATAGGTGAACATTTTTTCCAAGTGAAAATGATATTTGAAATTTAAAGTTGTGTTTGGACATAAATATAATTTTGGGTTATTTTTGAAGTTTTGTGAGTGATTCGCAGTTTTTTGGAGTTTTTTCGAAATTTTGAAAATTTTCAAAATTCATTTTCAAGTGAAAATTGAAAATTTTATGAACAAACACTGATTTCGGAAAAAAGGGAAAAATTTCTTTTGTCCAAATGTGCTCTTTATATGTTTCATTTTAACACAAACAACTGACTTGTCACATTGGGTGAGTTTCCTCACCTTGGTAGGCGCGTGAGTTACCTCCTTCCCATAATTTCTTTCATCTACGGTCTCAAAATAATTTCTTGGTTGCTCTCGATCTCTATCTCCGGAAAGCTTCACCGTATTTTAGTTCCTTTATTTAGTTATTTTTTTTAATTTTTTAAAATCTATATCTTCATCTGAAGCTTGAAGTCCCAAGTATTTAGTTCCACACGCTCTTTATATTTTACATTGGGTCAGCTTTTTAAGTTAAAATAAAACATTTTAAATTAGGTTGGAGTTAGAAAATGGAATAAGGCTGAGATAACGTATGAAAATAAATAATTAATGCCAAGTTAAAGAAGTTGTCTATGTATTTGGCCAAAACCTTTTAAGGGCAAAAAGGAGGACAAAGTTGGACAACAAAACATTTTTCCAGGCTGTTGGGGCTTTATTTCTTAGTACAGATTAGTATATACTATTTTCTTTAAAATTCTTTGTCAACAGTGGGTACTGGGGCATGATGTGTAGTGCATTTTTTTTTTAATTTTATAGTAAATTGGGAAATGATAGCCTTGAATTTGGTGAGTTTTGAACTTAATTAAAGAGAGGAGCTGTTTTGCTGACTGCCAAAAGAGTACTCCTTTCCGTTCACAATTAATAATTTTTTAGTTTTTTTTAATGATCTAGAATAAGTGATTTTTTATCGAAATTTATATTTTAACATTAATTAGCAATGATTCAATTAAAGAGTACCCCCACATTTTACACGTACCTTCCCAAGAGTAGGTAGCTGATTTCGCTAAAGGCTCTTATACGAGAGGAAACTCGGAACCCAAGTAAGTTAAATTTGGATAAATAGAACCAAAATAAGTCCAAAAAAAATATATATAGAATGGAACTATGTATAACGCCACAGTATGTGGCGCTATACACTAACGGTAACTATGCCGTTAGTGTATAGCGCCACATACTATGGCGTTATACATACTGAATTTGTCTGACACAGGTATAACGCCATAGTATGTGGCGTTATACCTGCTTCCTCGGCCCACCAATAATTCAAAAAGCGTATAGTGCTTACTGCATTGGCGCTATGCAATTAAAAAAAAAAAATTCTCCGGCCAGACATTCTGTGTAAAGTGGTTAGAATTGCATTTCATTCAATCACAAAAAAATTTCAACTCTTGATCAAACGTTTATTGTTGTTAAAATTCTCAAGCATTTTTTCATTATGTCTGAANGGGGGGGGGGGGGGGGGGGAGAGGTTGTGATGGAGAATAACTCTCTGGGCTACAATTTACCTGCTCAGTGTCATGTTAAATTGCCACTAACCATGTAGTACGATAAATTGATATTGTTGTTATGCAAAAAAAATGGGTGTGAGCAAACATTTAGTGTTACTTAAAGTAACCGGGCGATATCCGTATTCCGTCACTCCGCAAGGGGTTGCTTTTTACTCGGAGTTTAACATCGACGATGATGAAACTTTGAGTGATTTTCTAATGACTCCGGATGAATGCCGGGAATTTCTTTTAATCACAATATTGGAGATGTACGTGAAGGTTGTAGACGTTCCAAAAAACGAGGTTGTGCGTAGTAGAGATACCTCCCAGTCATGTGGTTATTCTGGAGCAGTTTTTACCGGACAGGTTCCGGATGAAAGACTTTTCTTTGATTTAAACTTATCACCGCCGGGGAATGAAGAGGGAGAAAATAATTTCTATCTTGCTTTCCAACATTCACAAGATGAGTGGTAAATTTATGCTGTGATTTGTGTTAATTATGTATATTTTTAGTGTATTGAATTTGTATTAACGCTCATATATTGAATAGGGGGTACCGGCCGGATATGAATTTTACAAGTGGCCTATCCGGTAGTCATCACCCAATTGAAAACGTCAATCATGGAATTTCATCACATTATGACTTGTAAGTCAAGTTATATAGCTATATAAAAAGTATTTATTAATTTCAGCAGCTTATATTTTTTTTTTGTCAGTGAAAACGAGCAAGTTGAACCACCCGTACTCACTCAATTGCCCGAAAATGATGTATTACA
>MDKI01079822.1:0-10240 GCA_005239505.1 Nicotiana paniculata | reverse complement strand
AAACACTTAAACTCGTCAAAACTCAGATTTGGCCGAACTGGGAACCCCGGGCGTTTGGACCCTAAGGCCTGGCTAACGCAAGGCTAGGGCTAGAGTTTCAGCCCTAACGCCTGGATAACGCCAGGGTAGGGCTGGCGTTTCAGCCCTAAGGCCTGGATAACGCCAGGTAGGGTCAGGCTGTAGGGCTCTGTCGCCCGGCTATCGCCCAGGTGTCTCCTTTCGCATATTTTTCGACGTATTTGCATCTTTTTAGCTCCGTTTTCATCTCCAATTCACCTACACATAAAATAAACACTATTAAGCACATAACAAGTGTATTTTTATCATTAATGCACCTCAAATGTACGGTATATCACATGTTAAACTATGCATTCTAGCCTCGCATCAGAGATTCCTCTCCCAACAAAATTCTAGACGTCACAGCGAAATGACTTCTGCGGCCGCGAAATAATGAGCGCGGACCGCGTTTCTGAATAAGCTACTTCTCTAAACCTCCATTCCTCTGCCAGCGGAATACTAAACGCTACAGCGGAGTATGAAAGCGCGGAAGTGGAATTTCACCGCTGATCGCGCTATTGTGAAGGACCCATGTTGGCAACTCTCTGAAGTTTGATTTTTGCTCCCAGCAGATTGATGAATGCTACAACGGCCAGGAAAGCGCTGCAGCGAAATACTGGCATGGTCAGCGGTCCCTAAAGGCCCCAAATCACATCTCTCTAAAGTTTGATCTGTGGCAGTGAACAGAATTCCACTACAGCGGACTGGCTTCCGCTGCAACGAAATAATAGCGCTCTCAGCGCTTTTGTTGGGTTCCTGGACTGTGCAATTTTAGCTCCTGTTTGAGTTATCTTTATATGTTCTCTTCAATTTAACTCAAATCCTGCAATTTAAGCACCTTGCATTAGTTTTTGGGAGTACCTTAGTGCAATTTTGCTTCAAAACCTAAGAAAATGAGAGTAAATAGTAGGTAAAAATCCCTAGTTATCAATTGGGTATTGCGCTTTCTACGTCTACCTGTTCTTGGTGGGTTATTCTCTTCCTCTACCCCCACTAGTAGAGGAGTTCTGCTGTTTTTATGGTGTCTGCCCGGCGTAGCTCTCCCCCTACTTGTACAAGGTTTTTCTGATGCTAGCGAAGTTCGTAGAGCTGGCCGGCTGGGAGGTCTCTATCCGTCATCTGTTGCATCTCTTCTCATCCTGTTTCTATAGAGGCACATTGATTCAACTCTGACATCGTGGGACCAAAGGATTGGTGGCCGGGATGGATGATAAGGTTCACTAGTGATTCTGGTGTAACTACTTCTTCATCAGAACCGAGCACTTAGTGGAGGACCTGACTGGGTTCCCCGAGCAATGGAATCGTATGGGTCTATTATCGCTTTCCATATGTTTCTTATCATCTCTCATTTATTTTCTTTTCTCTTCTTTTTTTTGTTCTCTACTTACTCATGGATTTTCTGCTTTCAGCTGAGAGGCGTCCACCTTCCCTCATTTTTGACATTGAAGGTTGGGTAACTCGCATTTTACCCTACACTGTGGGAATCCGTGACTGGGCGTCCTTTCACAGGCGGTTCGGTCCTAAGCCCTCGTCCAGTAAGTTTTATTTTTACTTTATAACTTGTCGCCATTCACTGCCATCCTTTAATGTGATTTTCTTTTTGTGTTATTCCAGCGAGCTTCCAAGAAGGCGAAGGCTCCGGTGCCTGCATTTCGCTAGGCAGTCACCTCGGCCGGAATGCAATTTATACTTGCTGAGTCTGTACGAGGGGATCAGACTCAAGCTCTATTATTGGGGATTCCGCCCCTCGGGTTGTTGCTACGTCAGATGAGATCTCTTCTCATCCCATACTGCACCTAGTCGACGAGTCATCTCACGTAGAGAAGGAGGCGTCACCGAGGAAGAGACGAAGGATGGAGATTGGGAAGGCCACTGTTTTTTATGCTGAGCCGGAAGGGCTCATCGCCCTGGAAGCGGAGTCGGCGCCTTCACTAAATATCAAGGTTGCTCCTACGCCGGGTGCCTTCATGGAGGAGAGGCCATCCGCAGTTGAGGGGGTCCTCGGTAGAGCGGAGCCTACACGGGATGTCGAAGTTGGCTCATCATCAGCGGTCAGGAGAGATAGAGTCGTTCATGTGGAAGACGATAAGTATGGATCTGACATTGACCCTGATGAGATACGGGCCTTCGAGGAGAGGGTTACTCATGTGGAGGTAAGGACGGAGGGTCCTAATCGGCACATAGTCATCCCTGTGAACTATAACCTCTTGGTCGACTCAGAACTGGCGACGCCGTCCTTTGCTCCTTTGTGCGCGAAAGCCGAGAATAGTATGTTGCAGACGCTGAGAGATGCGGACCTGTCTCTGGGTATATCGAGCATGGATTTGTAAGTAAGTTTCACTTCTCTCCCGCTAAGTTCATCCATTTCATATGTGCTTTTTATTCTTGCTGACTTGCCTTCCTTTGTGTGTTAGACCTCATCTTGGAGATTGAGCATGACCGGCGAGAAGAGCAGAGGACGGCTCTCTTCAAGAGGATGGAATCCAATTATGGAGAGTATCGCTCCAAGCACCGAATGCTGGTCAAAATCATTAGCGAGGACGGCCAGTTTCAGTCATTTTGTGAAGAGATCAAGCAGAAGGACGAGGAGATGAGGGAGAAAGATGAGGAAATTATGAGAGCCATCGATGGTGCAGCGTGTCGGAAGGGACGCTGAGGTCTAAGGAGGATATACTTGAGGTGATTAAAGGGTTGATGGCTGAGGATGCGGACCTCCAGACGTAGGTGGCGTCCTTAAAGGTCGAGCTAGAGCAAAGAGAAGCTAGGGTCGTCAACTTGAGGACGGAGTTAAGCGCTAGGGTCGAAAAGCTGAGCCTAGTTGAGAAAACCAGGATAGCCGCCGTGGCAGAACCAACAGCTTTAGGTGGTAGCCTACATGTTTGTAGGTCTGAGCGAGCTAGTGAAGCGGAGACTTCGGCACTCAAGGTGGCAAGGTTGAAAGAACGGATTGAGGGTTTGGAGGCAGAGATGTCTGGGCTAAATGAGCAGGTCGTCACCTTAAAGACCGAGAAGGAGAAACAGCAAGCCCAACCGTCTACTTCTTGTACTTATGCCGATCCTAGTGTTTCACGAAAGTTGTACGAGATGTGAGTTCACGCTGAGGCCTAACTTGACGTATATAGGTCTTTGAAGGCGCGCGGAAAAGTTTTCGAGGCGGAGTTTGAGGATGTTTGTGTCAAGGCACGCGCAGCTCGTGACGCCTACTATTACGACCCTGGTATGCCCGGTGGGGTTGATTATGAAGACACCTTGGATGGGCTTGCCTCCGACCCTTGGTATGATGATGAGTATGTCGGTGATGCTCATGGGGATGATGCGGCGTGAAGCCTTTGTACTTGGTTTTTTTCTGTGTTTTGCTATTTTTTTGTGGGGCGTCTCTCAAGCCCTTTGTAAAATGTATTGGAGTTGAACAATTGAAATGGAACAATTGTCTTTTTGCTGTATATTTTCAGTTTTCCTTTTCTTTTTACATTAGTGTCTTCTTTTGTGAATAAGTCTCTGTCTTTCGGTCAATTGGATGTAAGTTAGTTTGAGTGAAGTCGAATGTAGATTAATTCGAGTGAGGTCGAATGTAAGTTTATTCGAAAAAGGTTGAATGTAAGTTGATTCGAGCGAGGTTGAATGTAAGTTGATTCGAGCGAGGTCAAATATAAGTTAATTCGAGCAAGGTCGAATATAAGTTTATTCAAGCGAGGTCGAATGTAAGTTAGTTCGAGCAAATTCGAATGTAGATTAATTCGAGTGAGTTCGAATGTAAGTTGATTCGAGCGAGGACGAATGTAAGTTGATTCGAGCGAGGTCGAATGTAAGTTGATTTGAGCGAAGTCGAATGTAGATTAATTCGAGCGAGGTTGAATGTAAGTTGATTCGAGCGAGGTCGAATGTAAGTTGATTCGAGCGAGGTCGAATGTAAGTTACTAGATGATGTACTCGTGCGATGCACGGGCCAAATTGTTGATTTTTTTCTTCTTTTTCTTGTTTTCTTCCTTTTAATATTTCTTGGTCTTTTGTTAATTACACACTTTATATGCCTTTAGGGAAATAAGGAAGAGAATAAACTTTTATGTAATAACTTATAGAACCACGATTACCTGTATTGTTATTTATCATTTGCATTATGTGCATTTTAATTTTTCTGAAATCGTATTACTATACCAATCACTTTGTAATACTTGTTGAAGTTTGATACTTTATTATACAATGATTACATAATAATTCAAGTACAATTTAAATTATTTCTGCATAGGGTCTACACTTTTTTATTTTTAAATTTTTTTTGCACCACCAAACTTAAAATTAATTACTATAAAATAACGATTAAAAGGTAAGTTACAAATAAGTCGTGATGTATGTTTTCCATTGTTTAAATTGAATGATATATAGTTTTATCCTTTTAGTATTTTCAGTTGTGTTAATGTATTACTTTTTCTTTTTATACTAATCAAAATTTGAATAGAAAAACATATTAATTTATTCCCAGATAGTTGATGAAAAGGTATTTTTTTGGTTCTTTGAAATAATAATCGTGATTTTTAATTATTAAGAATTTTTAACAAGAAAATTTATATTTTGTTCTAGTTTAATGACATAATATTAAAAATAAATTAATCTCTCGATCACTCTAAATACTAATCATATTGACCTTAAATTGAAATATTGCAGTTTTTCTAGTTTCATTTGATATGATTGAGATACTATTTAGGGTATAATACAATTTTCAACACAATAGTTATTTGTTGAGATTTTTTAAAAATAATTAATTGTATATTTATGTATTTTGAAATTTATATAATGTTGAATACTTATTGAATAGAGGAAGTACCCAACTAAATTCGATCATAGAGGGAGAACTATAATCATGTATGACGATACTTCTCATACTTCCTAATATATAATGATTTTTTTTAAAAAAAAATCACAAATTAATTGTCTTAATTTTTACTTCAGATATTCTCAAATCATATATTAGAGAAGGGGACATATTATACAATTTGAACAAATTTTAATATTTTATAATAAAAAGGGGGACTTGAAAATATATTTTATTCTTAAATATGGTTTTCCTAATTTTATAAAGTATTCCAATTGAAATTTTAATTTAATGAGGACTTTGTATAAAATAATAACAATTGATAATAATAATATAAGAACATTTGAATGTAAATCTACATAAATTATCACTGAATTTTATGTTAATAAAATCTTATTTACCTAAAATAGTTAATAAATAAAATAAATAAAATAATATTACTTAAGGAGATAATAGAGTCGTCATATATAAATGTATGTTACCATAGTTATTTTAATCTGGTGGACATTGGATTATAAAATTGCCAAAAAGATAATTTTTCTAGTTAAAAGTACTTATTGAAATAATAATAACAATCAAGTAATTCATTTAATGAAGATAGTGAAGGTTGAATGGAAAGTGGGGTCCATCTAAAGAATTTAATAGCTTATGGCCACGTTAGTTTTGATTTTTCCTGTTATTAAGAACCCACAACCAAACTTTTGAGCGTAGCATACAAGCAAACAATGCACTAATATATTTAAAATGACCATTATGCCCTTGGTCGATCTCCTCTTCTCTCTTCTATATAATAGAAAATTCGAGCGAGGTCGAATGTAAGTTGATTCGAGCGAGGTCGAATGTAAGTTGATTCGAGCGAGGTCGAATGTAAGTTAATTCGAGAGAGGTCAAATATAAATTAATTCGAACGAGGTTGAATGTATATTCTCTGTGTTGGTGTGATTGTGCAAATTAGGTGGAGTTGTGTAAGAATACCGCATACTGATTTGTTTGTTCATTCATTGGAGAATATTACATGTTTCTGTTTGCCCCATACATACATTTGAGAAGTCCCAGTCTATCTAGTCCCTTCATCGCTCGGCCTAGAGAAGTAGTCGATAGGCGGAGCGGTGAATTCAACACCTAAACTTCGAGACGCCCTCTTCGTCGCCTCATTAAAAACCTCCCCGACAAAACCCAATTGGGACAAAACTCGGGTGAGGGAAAAAGAGTACGACTTGGAGGACGTCTATCTTTAGAAGTTGAATTATTTGAGGTGGGCGACATTCTAATTGTTTGGTAGTAGCTTTCCCTTCATTTTTTCTAGTTGGAATGACCCTTTGTTTGTTGTCGCCATGATTTTTTATGGCCTATCCCAATTGGTTCCTAGCTTACCTTCCCTTGGGTCTTTGCTCGCTTTTATTTTGGCCTTGAGTACATAGTCTCCGACCTTGAGTGGCCTTACTTTGGCCTTTTTGTTGTAGTACCTTTCTGCTTGTTGTTTTTGAGCTATCATTCTTATGTAAGTCATGTCTTTTCGTTCATCTGCTTCGTCGAGGTCTTCCTTTCTATTCTCGTCGTTGCTTGGTCCGCTCTTGTTGTAGTATCTCAAACTTGGTTCTCCGACTTCGACTGGTATCACTGCGTCAGTCCCATAGACTAGTGAATATGGCGTTTCTCATGTGCTTGTTTTTGGCGTTGTGCAGTATGCCCATAGCACTTCTGTTAGTAGATCCATCCACAGTCCCTTGACGTCTTCGAGCATCTTTTTTATGATGTTTAGTATTGTTTTGTTGGAGGATTCTGCTTGACAGTTTCTGGCAGGATGATATGGCGTGGAGAGTATTCGCTTGATGTGCCATTTCTCGAAGAATTTGGCGGTCTTTTTCCCATTTAACTGGGGTTCGTTGTCACAATTGATTTCTTTGGGGATATCGAAGCGGCATATAATGTTCCTCCATATGAATGTGATAAATTTTTGTTCATGTATTTGGGTGAATGCACCTGCTTCTACCCATTTGAAAAAGTAGTCAGTTAATGAGTGGAGGTGCTCGCCCGCTTGGTGGATCATTGGGGCGTATTTTTGGCACTGCTCGCACTTCTAACGAAGTCGGTGGCTTCCTTTTTTATGGTGGGCAAGTAATAACCTGCTCATATGAGGCATCTGACGAGGGCTCAATTGCCTGTATGGGCTCCACAGTGGCCTTCGTGTACTTCCTCGCGGACGTGCCTGGTTTGGTTTGGCCCTAGACATTTCACCAAGAAGCCGCAAAATGTTCTTTTGTACAAGTCGTAATTGATGATGTTGTATCTGGACGCCTGCATTCGAAGTTTCTTGGCTTCTTTTTTGTCTGATGGGAGCACTCCCTCCTGTAAATATGACATAATACGGTTGCGCCAATCCCAAGTTAAGTTTATAGTGTGTACCTCAATTTGTTCTATTGACAAATGGAGGAGGGTGACCACGCTTTCCTTTTCGCTTATGTTCTTGGTGGCTGCTGCTAATTTGGCGAGACCGTTCGCCTCGATGTTTTGTGCTCGAGGTATCTGGTCGAGCTGACATTCGTCGAACCTGGGCAGTAACTTATGAATTTATGCCTGATACTTTGTAGCCTCTGTTCTTTGATTTGGAAAGTCCATGTGACTTGGTTGAAGATGAGTTGTGAGTCACATCGGAGGATGACTCGTCGTGCTCCATACTTGATAGCTAGTCTTAGTCCTGTAATTACGGCCTTGTACTCGGCCTCATTGTTAGTTATATCGGGACACCGTATGGATTGGCAGATGACTTCGCCTATCGGGACTTCGAGTACGAGTCCCAGTCCAGATCCTGAAGCGTCAGAGGCGCCATCTGTGTACAGGACCCATAGGTCGGGTAACATGGGAGAGGTACGAGAGGTTTCCTACTCGACCTCAATCATAAGTTTGACACTGAAATCGGCTATGAATTCGGCGAACACTTGCGAATTTATCGTTGTTCGCGGTTGATATGTTATATCGTGTTCGCTTAATTCTATGTACCACTTGGACAATCTCCCCGACAACCCGGGTTTGTGTAGTATGCTTCTTAGGGGAAGGTCGTGACCACCGAGATGGGGTGGCATTGAAAATAGGGTCTAAGCTTTTGTGAAGCTACGACCAATTCCAGGGCTAGTCTTTCGAGATTGGGGTACCTCGTTTTGGCATCGACCAGGGTTTTGCTAATGTAATAGACTGGAGATTGCGTACCTTTGTTTTAACGGACCAAAACTGTGCTTACCGCGATGTTTTATATGGCCAGGTAGATTAAGAGATGCTCGACGGGTTCTGCCTTGGCGAGTAGCGGGGGTGATGACAGGTATGCCTTTAGTTCTCTTAGGGCCTTGATGCACTCAGAATTCCATTGGAGTCTGTTGTCCTTTTTGAGTACATTGAATAATTTGTGGCATCTGTCAGAGGATCGTGAGATAAACCTTGACAGGGCGGCTACGCGGCCGGTCATCTTCTACACCTGTTTCTTGCTGGTCAAAATTTTAGGTATTCCCTCTATGGCCTTGATTTGGTGGGGATTGACCTCAATGCCTCTCTACGACACCAAAAAATGAAGGAACTTCCCAGAGGTCACGCCGAAGGCACACTTTTTGGGGTTTACCTTCATACAGTATCGCCTAAGTATATCGAAGGCTTCCCTCAGGTGGTCGATGTGGTCTTCTTTTCTTTTTTATTTGACCAACACGTCGTCTATATAGACTTCCATTGTTTTGTCGAGTTGGTCTTTGAATATCTTGGTGACTAGCCTTTGATAAGTCGCCCCTGCATTCTTCAAATCAAACGGCATGACTCTGTAGCAGTATGTCCCTTGGTAGGTGATGAAAGTGGTCTTTTCCTGGTCCTCCTCCTCCATTATGATTTGGTTGTAGCTTGAGTAGGCATCCAAGAAACTTAATAACCCGTGCCCCGTTGTTGTGTCGATGAGTTGATCGATGTGACGCAACGGAAAGGAGGATTCCAGGCAGGCTTTGTTTAGGTCCGTGAAATCCACGCACATGCGCCATTTCCCGTTTTTCTTTTTCACCATGACCACGTTGGCGACCCATTGGGGGTACTTTGACTCTCGGATGTAACCATTGGCGAGCAATTTTTCCACCTCTTCGCGGACGGCCTCGTTGATTGCGGCGTTAAACTTTCTTCTGATTTTTTGTACTAGAGGGTAGAGTGGATCGATGTTCAGCTTGTGTGTAGCAATGTATTTTGGGATACCTGGCATATCTGCATGGGAGAAAGAAAACAGATCAGCGTTGTCAATTAAAAATTTATGAAATTTACCTGGTTTTGAGAGTTTGTGGCCGATGTAAGACTTTTTGTTGTGGTCGCTGCTATCCAGTTGGACGGGATTGAGGTCTTCTATTGTTGAACCTGTGGCTTCCACGACGTCGGGGTCCTTGATGATGTTTTTTTGTTCGTCGAGTTTAGGCCCCGACTTCGATAATTGCTATGCTCCCGATCCCTCTCCTTTTAATTGTTGGGTGTATGTGCAATCTTGGGTGATGCGGTAGCATTGTTGGGCTATGCGTTGTTCACCGTGGATGCTGAATATCCCCCACGGGGTAGGGAACTTGATGACCTGATATAAGCTGGAAAGGATGGCCCTCATGGCGTGTATCCAGGATCGCCCTATGATGGCGTTGTAGGCTGTGTCCTGGTTCATGACATGGAATGTAGTTTCAAGGGTCACGCCCCCGGCCAAAACGGTCAATATTATCTCTCTTGAGGTTCGTTCAATTGCATTGTTAAAACCTGTTAGTGTTATGCAGTATGGTACTATCTTGTCCTCGAGTCTCATTTGTGTGAGAACTCAGGGGTGGATAATACACGCACCGCTCCCGTCGTCTACCTTGATTCTTTTTACATCGGTATCTGAAATACGTAAAGTAATGACAAGAGCGTCAAAGTGAGGAAAGGTCAAACCGTTGGTATCTGACTTATCGAAGATGATACTATCTTCGAGGTCATCATACCGTTCGTGGGTGATCGACCGCTTCGGTTTGTGTGTGGTGGTGAACTTTACATGGCTGATTGTTGCTTTGTTGCCTCTCCCGATGATCATTTGGATGGTACGGGCAGGGGAAGGTGGATTTGGGGGGCCTTGATGTTGTTCTCGTCCACAACCAAAATTGGCCCTTCCTCGGTCGCTCATCAACTCCCTTAAATGTCCTTGGTGAAACATGTTAAACACCTCTTGCCGCAGGGCTATTGATGCGAGGCTAGAATGCATAGTTTAACATGGAATATACCTTACATTCGAGGTGCATAAATGATAAAAATACACTTATTATATGCTTAGAGGTTATTTTATGTTTAGGTGAATTGGAGATGGAAACGGAGCTAAAGGGATGCAAATACGTCGAAAATAAG
>MDKI01173167.1:0-37493 GCA_005239505.1 Nicotiana paniculata | reverse complement strand
TATTCATAAATATCAAATATAAAATAACTTGCATAATTGAATTACAGAGTAATGAACTAAGGATATAAAAATCAATGTCTTTGCTTTGCTGAGTAGTAGTCCACAGGTTTTTATTCACTTTGATGATTTCCTCCTATCAAATCCTTCAAATCCCTTCAAGTTCTGTTTTTGAGGTCTATTTATATGTTTGGGATAAACCCTAAACGTGTAGGAGACTTCTATTCCAACCGGGAAACACTTAAACTCGTCAAAACTCGGAATTAGACGGAACAGGGGCCTGGCGTTTGGGCCCTGGTGCCTGGCTAACGCCAGACTAAGGCTGGCGTTTCAGCTCTAACGCCTGGCTAACGCCAGGCAGGATCAGGAGTTTGGGCTTTGGCGCCCGGCTATATCTCGATGCACTCCTCCTCGCTTCTTGAGCGTATTTTCAATGTATTTGCGTCCATTTAGCTCGGTTTCCATCTCCAATTAACCTACACATGAAATCGACTCTATTATGCACATAAAAAGTGTATTTTTATCGTTAACGCACATAAAATGTAGGGCATATAACATATTAAATCATGAATTCTATCCTCGCATCAATTGTTCATGCTCAACTATGTCTAATAAAAGACTAAACGGGCATTGAAAATATAATGCGGGGTATTATGCCCAGTGTCGATCCCACGGGTAATTTACGTATCAATCAAGTCTTTAGAATATGCAACTTTTACTCAATCAATTCTCTCAATACTTTTTAATATAAATTGGTGATGTTTTACTAATTCTACTGACAATAATAATAACTAGAAATCACTAACAATGTGTTGTAAATAATGATGATAAAGGTCTAAGGTTATGGTTTCCCCCGTTGATGAACTTACTTCTCGGATACTTCTTATAGTTTGATTAGTTGTCTCTATCAATCATGAACATTCTATCTACCATAAATCTCTCTTAAGTACGTATGATAATTTACTATACGCACTCTTTCAAGTTACGCTACTTAGATTGCATTACAGTTCACTTTAGATTGCACCCAAGGTATCGTTATCTCCAATCCAACCTCTAAACCCTCGGTTATGACTTTCGTCTATACTATGGGAGTGGTGTTATTCAAAAAATTACCTAAATATGCACTCTCTCTCAAGTAGATACACACTAATTAGGCACAGCTAATTGATGGTCATTCAATTAGCTACAATAAGAACGTAATTGAACAAATAGAGATGAACAATCAACCAAACTATATTAATATCACCACAAGTTACACCCCCAACGGGTTCCACCAAAACCCTAGATTAAGAAAGTTAGCTACTTATATTCAGAAATATCAAATATAAAATAACTTGCATAATTGAATTACAGAGTAATGAACTAAGGAGATAAAAATCAATGTTTTTGCTTTGCTGAGTAGTAATCCACAGGTTTTTCTTCACTTTGATGATTTCCTCCTATCGAATCCTTCGAGTCCCTTCAAGTTGTGTTTTTTAGGTCTATTTATATGCTTGGGATAAACCCTAAACGTGTAGGAGACTTCTATTCCAACCGGGAAACACTTAAACTCGTCAAAACTCGGAATTAGCCGGAACAGGGGCCTGGCATTTGGGCCCTGGCGCCTGGCTAATGCCAGGCTAAGGCTAGCGTTTCAGCTGTAACGCCTGGCTAACGCCAGGCTAAGGCTGGCGTTTCAGCTCTAACGCATGGCTAACGCTAGGCAGGGTCAGGCGTTTGGGCTCTGGCACCCGGCTATAGTCCGGTGCACTCCTCCTCTCCTCTTGAGCGTATTTTCGATGTATTTGCATCCATTTAGCTCGGTTTCCATCTCCAATTCACCTACACATGAAATAGACTCTATTATGCACATAAAAAGTGTATTTTTATCGTTAACGCACATAAAATGTAGGGCATATAACATATTAAACCATGAATTCTAGCCTCGCATCAATTGTTCACGTTCAACTATGTCTAATAAAAAACTAAATGGGCGTTGCAAATATAATCCGGGGTATTATGCCAGAGTCGATCCCACAGGGAATTTGCTTATCAATCAAGTCTTTAGAATACGCAACTTTTACTCAATCAATTCTCTCAAGACTTTTTAATATAAATTGGTGATGTTTTACTAATTCTACTGACAATAATAATAACTAGCAATTACTAACAATGTGTTGTAAATAATGATGATAAAGGTCTAAGGTTATGGTTTCCCCCGTTGGTGAACTT
Source organism: Nicotiana paniculata (assembly GCA_005239505.1). Classification (NCBI taxonomy): domain Eukaryota; kingdom Viridiplantae; phylum Streptophyta; class Magnoliopsida; order Solanales; family Solanaceae; genus Nicotiana; species Nicotiana paniculata. The sequence goes on along the minus strand of MDKI01173167.1, from coordinate 35,285 downwards.
ACTTCTCGGATACTTCTTATAGTTTGATTAGTTGTCTCTATCAATCATGAACACTCTATCTACCATAAATCTCTCTCAAGTAATTATGATAATTTACTATACGCACTCTTTCAAGTTACGCTAGCTAGATTGCATTACAGTTTACTTTAGATTTCACCCGAGGTATCATTATCTCCAATCCAACCTCTAAACCCTCGGGTATGACTTTCGTATATACTCTGGGAGTGGTGTTGTTAAAACAATTACCTAAATATGCACTCTCTCTCAAGTAGATACACACTAATTATGCACAACTAATTGATGTCCATTCAATTAGCTACAATAAGAACGTAATTGAACAAATAGAGATGAATAATCAACCAAACTGTATTAATATCACCACAAGTCAGTCCCCCAACGGGTTCCACCAAAACCCTAGATTAAGGAAGTTAGCTACTCATATTCATAAATATCAAATATAATATAACTTGCATAATTGAATTACAGATTAGTGAACTAAGGAGATAACAATCAATGTTTTTGCTTTGCTGAGTAGTAATCTACAGGTTTTTCTTCACTTTGATGATTTCCTCCTATCGAATCCTTCGAATCCCTTCAAGTTGCATTTTTGAGGTCTATTTATATGTTTGGGATAAACCCTAAACGTGTAGGAGACTTCTATTCCAACAGGGAAACACTTAAACTCGTCAAAACTCAGAATTAGCCGGAACAGGGGCCTGGCGTTTGGGCCCTGGCACTTGGCTAAAGCCAGGCTAAGGGTTGCGTTTCAGCTCTAACGCCTGGCTTACGCCAAGCAGGGTCAGGCGTTTGGGCTCTGGCGCCCGGCTATAGCCCGGTGCACTCCTCCTCGCCTCTTGAGCGTATTTTTGATGTATTTGCATCCATTTAGCTCGTTATCCATCTCCAATTCACCTACACATGAAATAGACTCTATTATGCACATAAAAATGTATTTTTATCGTTAACGCACATAAAATGTAGGGCATATAACATATTAAACCATGAATTCTAGCCTCACATCAGGGGCCCAGCCCCAATGCTATGCTATTCCAGCCTGACCTGAGGCTTAGGCCTCCAATGCAGTTATCACATGTACGGTTTCAGTTTACAGCAAGGATGCTTCAGTTCTATTTGATCCAGGGTCCACCTATTCCCATGTGTCATCTTGTTTTGCCCCTTATTTAGTTATGCCTCGTGATTCTCTGAGAACTCTTGTATATGTGTCTACACCGGTCGATGATTCTCTTGTGGTAGATCGTGTCTACCATTCGTGTGTGGTGGTTATTGGGGTATTGAAACCACTGTAGATCTCCTACTCCTCGATATGGTTGATTTTGATGTCATTTTGGGGATGTATTGGTTGTCACCTTATCATGCCATACTGGACTGTCATGCCAGACCGTGACCTTAGCCTTGCCGGGGTTGGCTCGACTAGAGTGGAGAGGGACTCCTGGTCATTCTTCCAGCAAGGTTATCTCTTATATAAAGGTTGGGCGCATGGTCGAGAAGGTATGTTTGGCCTATTTGGCTTATGTTCATGATTCTAGTGCTGAGGTTCCTTCTATGGATTCTGTGCCCGCTGTCCGTCAGTTTCCAGAGGTGTTTTCTGCAGACCTGTCGGGTATACCACCCGGCAGGGATATTTACTTTTTCATTGATTTGGTTCCGGACACTCAGCCAATTTCTATCCCGCCATATTAAATGGCCCCACGAAAGTTGAAAGAATGGAAAGAACAGTTGCAGGATTTGCTTGAAAAGGCTTTATTAGGCCTAGTGTGTCGCCTTAGGGTGCACCGGTGTTGTTTGTTAAGAAGAAGGACGGATCGATGAGGATGTGCATAATTATCGGTAGTTGAACAAAGTTACTATCAAGAACAAGTATCCATTGTCGAGGATTGATGATTTGTTTGATCAGCTTGAGGGTGCCAGGGTATTTTTGAAGATTGATTTGAGGTCTGGTTACGACCAATTGAGGATAAGGGCGTCTGATGTCCCTAAGACAGCTTTTCGCACTCGGTACGGGCATTATGAGTTCTTAGTGATATAATTCGGGTTGACAGATGCCCCAGAAGCTTTCATGGATTTGATGAACCGAGTGTTCATGCCTTATTTGGATTCCTTCGTGATTGTCTTCATTGATGATATTCTGATCTATTCCCGCAACCGGGAGGAGCATGAGCAGCATCTTCGTGTCGTTCTCCAGAATTTATGGGACAGTCAGCTATATGCTAAGTTTTCAAAATGTGAGTTTTAGTTGAGTTCAGTTGTATTCTTGGGCCATGTAGTATCAGCAGAGGGTATCCAGGTGGATCCTAAGAAGATTTCAGCAGTCAAGGATTGGCCTAGGCCCACATCAGCCACAGAGATCTAGAGTTTCTTTGGTTTGGCGGGCTATTACCGTCGGTTTGTGGAGGAGTTTTCGTCAATAGCAGCCCCAATGACCAAGTTGACCCAGAAGGGCGCCCAGTTCAGGTGGTAATATGAGTTTGAGGCAAGCTTTCAGAAGCTCAAGACAGCTTTGACTACAGCGCCGATGTTGGTTTTTCCCATAGGTTTAGGGCCATATACTGTGTATTGTGATGCATCTCGTGTTGGACTTGGTGCAGTATTGATGCAGAATGGCAAGGTTATTGCATTTTGCGACAGTTGAAGATCCACAAGAAGAATTATCCAGTTCATGATTTGGAGCTGGCAGCCATTGTTCACGAGCTGAAAAGTTGGAGACATTATCTATATGGCCTGTCATGTGAGGTGTGTTCACGGATCACAAGAATTTGCAATACTTTTTCAAGCAAAATGAGCTGAATTTAAGGTGGAGGAGGTGGTTGGAGCTGTTGAAAGACTATAACATCACCATCTTGTATCATCCGGGGAAGGCCAATGTAGTGGCCGATGCTTTGAGTAGGATGTCAGCCAGTATGGGTAGCCTTGCGTATATTTGGGTGGGGGAGAGACCGCTAGCTTTGGATGTTCAGGCTTTAGCCAATCAGTTCATGAGGTTGTATTTGTGTACCCAATGTGGTGGGCTTCGTGAGTTGATTTTAGAGGAGGCATATAGTTCCCGGTACTCCATTCATCCGGTCGCCGTTCAGATGTATCAGGACTTGCGGAAACATTATTTGTGGAGGAGGATGAAGAAAGATATTGTAGCGTATGTAGCTCGGTGTTTGAATTGTCATCAGGTAAAGTAAAACAATCAGAGGCCTGGTGGATTGCTTCAGCAGATTGAGATTCCTGAGCAGAAGTGGGAGCGTATTACTATGGATTTCATTGTTGGACTCCCACGGACTCAGAGGAAGCTTGATGCAGTATGGGTTATTGTGGATAGGCTGACCAAGTCATCATATTTCATTCCTGTGGCAGTTTCCTATTCTTCGGAGCGATTGGCTGAGATTTACATTTGGGAGATTGTTCTCTTTCATGGTGTTCCCGTGTCCATCATTTCTGACCGAGGTACGTAGTTTACCTCACATTTCTGGAGGGAATTCAGCGTGATTTGGGCATGCGGGTCGAGTTGAGGACAACCTTTCATCCTCAGACGGACGGGCAGTCTGAGCATACTATTTAGATTTTGGAGGATATGCTTCGCGCCTGTGTCATTGACTTCAGATGTTCTTGAGATTAGTTCTTCCCATTAGCATAGTTTTTCTACATTAATAGCTATCAATCGAGCATTTAGATGTCTCCCTATAAGGCATTATATGGTAGGCGGTGTCGGTCGCCGGTTGGGTGGTTTGAGGAGGGAGAGGCTCGGCTGTTGGGTACAGACTTAGTGCAGGATGCCTTGGATAAGGTTAAGGTTATTCAGTATAGACCTCGTCCAGCTCAATTCAGGCAGAAGAGTTATGCCGACCGCAGGGTTCGTGATGTGGCATTCATGGTTGACGAGTGAGTGTTGCTTCGGGTGTCGCCCATGAAGGGTGTGATGAGATCTGGAAAGAAGGGAAAGCTAAGCCCTAGGTTCATTGGTCCTTTTGAGATCCTGGATAGAGTGGGAGAGGTGGCTTACAGACTTGAGATGCCACTGAGTTTATTAGTTGTGCATCCAGTATTTCATGTGTCTATGCTTCGGAAGTATCACGGCGATCCATCCCATGTGTTAGACTTTAGTAATGTCCAGTTAGACAATGACTTGACCTACGAGGAGGAGCCGGTGGTTATTCTAGATTGGCAAGTTCATCAGTTGAGGTCAAAGAGTTATCCTTCAGTTCATGTTCACTGAAGAGGTCAGCCTGCCGAGGCAACTACTTGGGATCCCGAGTCCGATATGCAGAGCCGATGTCCCTATCTTTTCCCCGATTCAGGTACTTTTTTATGTACGCTCGAGGCTGAACGGTTGTTTTAGAGGTGGATAATGTGATGACCCAAAAGGTCATCTACTTTTTTAAAAGTCAAAACTATTTTTCGAGGCCTTAAAAACCTCCTCTTGTCTCACCTCGTGTTGCGTGCACAGTCCGGGCGTATATCAGAAAAGCCCTTATGTGAAAAATTAAGAAAATGCTAATTTTACCTTTAAAATAAAATTTAAGTTGACTTCATCAACATTTTAGTTAAACGAACCCATACCCAAGATTTGACGATCCCGGAGGGTTCGTAGGAAAATATGGGACTTGTGCATATGCTCGGAATTGAATTCCGAGGCCCCTAGCCCGAGAAATGAACTTTTGAAAGAAATTTTTTAACTAAAATTATAAGAGTTTTTGGAAATTTGACTGTGTTTGAATTTGATAGTATCATGCCTGTATTTTGGTTCCGGAGCCCGGTACAGGTTTAATATGGCATTTGAGTGGTGCCTGTAAAATTTGGTGAGAAACGAAGGTCATATGACATGATTCGGACCCTTAGTTGCAAATTGGAAACTTTAAAAGTTCTTGAGATTTTTCCTTGATTTCGAGGTTTAATTCATAGTTTTAGATGTTATTTCCATGATTTTTTCGCACGAGAAAATCCGTATGATATTTCTAGACTTGCGTGCATGTTTGGTTCGGAGCCCCGAGGGCTCGGGTGAGTTTCGAATAGGCTTCGTGATGTTTTTAACTTTGAAAAATTTGGTGTAGTTGTTGTTTCCGATGTCCTGATATTTTGTTCTTCGCGTTCGTGGTGCAACTTACGCGATCACAATGTACAACCGCGAACGCGTAGCTTTAGAATGGGAATTGGGGGAGGGGGAAATAATACATTATGCGAACGCGGCCAGTGGCTCGCGAACGAGAAGGTCAAGGAGGATATACCTTCACTAGCTTCTTGAAGGTTGACCTCAGCAGATATTTGATGAATAAATCATCCATATTAACTTCAATGAATATGTTTCACCTTGAAAATCCTCGCTATCACATTATCATGCTTATAGTTATAGCAAGATACAAATGTGCAGAAATTGCACTTAGGATATAGTACTTCATGACCAAGAATTCTATATGCTTTAAGCAATATCCTTCAGGGATAGTCATATAAGTTAAGTCATATAAGCCATATGAATGGACTTTAGATGCATATCAAGTTTTCATGTCATGTAGACATAAGATACATGAAAGTGATTGCACACACCATTGACTTTATACTTTCGAGTATTTGAACTACATGTCCAAAATTACATGTATTTCATATGAAACCAATTCTACTCGAATTGTATCTCTTTCATTTGGCCAATATTTTTGTGTATGTATTTGATAGACTTAAGATCCTCATCTATACTTAGCGCTATGTTAGATGTCGTCGACGAACATTGTATATCGATTCCAATATTGTTTTTCATAAAAACATAACATAGACATCTCTTCATTAATATATTCAGGTACCTGAATCTCTCCTGAGATTTTATGAAGTGTTATGTCCTGTGATCTTCTAGATCACTTGCCTCCTTTATTATGATCATTTGCTCATCTTCTTTATCAAGAATTCTATTTGAAACTGATTTGTCTATACGCTTTAAGTGTATCATAGACTTTGTCCTTCTAGGACTTAATAGGAGCATTTGCAATAAGAATATAGTTACTTTCTTTGGGTCAGCAAATGCGTCTGGAATGCTTTGCAATATATTGCAGATGAATTATCTTTTTATGAACTTCAAGTTCATATTATCTTATTTGAGGATCGAGATCTATTAATAATAATTCATCCCATGTAACTTTTTCTCAAATGCTTATCATCTCTTCCCCTCATGTTAAAAAAAATAACTTGCTTCCTCAACTTTGGGAACCCATCTTTGTGCGTTATGGTGTTAATCTGTCACGACCCGAATACAATCGGTTCCGTGATGGCGACTAACATTGAACCCGCTTTCCCCTAAGCAAGCCAACGTTACTGATTATTTTACCTTATTCCTTTATCTTTAACAGTTAACCAGGTGTTATAACAAATCTGAAAAAATCAAAATGCGGAAGAAACAGAATTTAAACGTTTAATTTAGTACTATTACGAAATCCATAATAAACTACACCCATAACTAATGTCACAATTTCACGGGCTGTCTACGAATATTGCAAATAATGGTCTGAACAAAATAAATATACATTTGTCTCAGAAATAGATAAGAACAGAAAAGAGGAAGGATAGGAGGGGACGCCAAGGCATGCAGACGCCTGCAGGACTACCTCGGGTCTCAGCTGGACTGAAGGCATCAACCTCGATCTATGGTCCGAAGGGTCCGGTACTGGGATCTGCACAAAAAGTGCATAGTGCAGTATCAGTTAAATTGACCCCATGTACTGAGGAAGTGTCGAGCCTAACCTCGGCGAAGTAGTGATGAGGCTAGGACACAAAAACCATATAAACCTGCGCAATTTAATCATATATGAGGAGCAATAATAACAAGAATTTAAAATGAAGAATACGGAAAGAGGGGAAACATGCTAAGGGAAAGAAATATCAAGTTATGACAATAATGAAATAAAGGGACAAAGTAAATATCAAACCTAAAACAACGAAAACAATAGCACAGAGACAAATGCGCGGCATCACCGTTCGTGGTTTTACTCTCGTCCTCACAATAAAATCAACAAAAACGGCACGACATCACCCTTCGTGCTTTTACTCTGTCATAATCATGGCACATCATCACCCTTCGTGCTTTTAATTTCATTTATATGGCACGTCATCACCCTTCCTGCTTTAACACTCACTCACAATACCACGCACGGCATCACCCTTCGTGCTTTACAATCTTCCTCACCCCAACAAATGAAATGACAACAACTCGACAACGAAGTCGACAGTATAAACAATGATAGAAACCATAACGTCATGGCAAGGGAGTCCACAATAGAAACTTTATCATCCCGGCAAGGGGAAACAACTTTAACAATTCTCGCTTACTAAATTAGCTTCATGGAATAAATCTCAACTTGAATCAATACTCATCAATAGATAACACCAAGGCAATACCATCAACATGGATAATTATCAAATTAAACCTAAGTAGTACTTAATGAAAAATCATATAAATCACAATATACGACTCATGGACATGCTTGACACCAACGTATCGATACTCGTCACCACACCTGTACGTTTAACATAACACTAACACGTAGCAAATAAGACACAACACTTATTCCCTCAAACTAAGGTTAAGGCAAACACTTACCTCGGATTCCACGGCCAAACTCAAGCCTCCAACACCTCTTTTCCTTTAGAATTTGCATCCAATTCAGTTGTATCTAGACATAATTAACTTAACAACATCAATAAATGCTAAATAATTCAACCCCAATGCTTATTTATAGGTTTTCTATCATTTTCCCCAAAAGTTAAGTATCGACTCCGAGCCCACTTGGTCAAAACCCGATCACCCATTCACCCACGAGGCCGAATATGTAATTAGTTTGAAATCCAACCCCAAATCGAGGTCTAAATTCTCAAATTTACAAAATCCCTAATTCTCCTAAAGTCCCTAATTTCTACCCTTAAAGAACAAGATTTAGGCCTAGAAATCAAATGGGTGTTGATGGAAAATGAGTTGAGAACACAAACCTATGATTTGGACATGAAATTCCTCTTCAAAAATTGCCCCTAAGCTTCCTTGGTTTTGAAATATGAAGTTATGGCCTAATTCCCGTCTTGCTACTGTTTTAAGTGCTGGGCGAGAGTGTTCATCGCGTTCCCGTGAACCCTGTCGCGTTCATAAAGAAATGTCTCCTGAGGATTTATGAGTTCGCGGTAAAGGCTACACGTTCGTGAAGGCTTAAACCAGCCATGCCTTCACGTTCTCATATAAGGGTCGCGTTTGCATAGGCCTTCCCTAAGTTCCCTGACCAACCCCTCCTAAAACTATGCGTTCGCGTTTGATCGATTGTGTTCAAGTAGAGTAGCCCCCCAATGCTTCGCGTTCACATCCAGATCTATGTGTTCGCGAAGAACAAACCTAGCCCCAGCCCAGTTGTTCAGGAATTAAAAAATACCAGGCACCAGATACAACAATTACACCAGATTTTTCAAAGTCAAAAACACCTCGTAGCCTATCCGAAACTCACCCGAGCCCTCGGGGCTCCAAACCAAACATGCATACAAGTCTAAAAACATCATACGGACCTGTTCGTGCGATCAAACTTCCAAAATAACACCTTAAACAACGAATTTAGCATCAGAATCAATGAAAATCTCAAGAACTCTTAAAGTTTCAGATTTTACAACTAAGGGCCCGAATCACGTCATATGACCTTTCTTTCTTACAAAATTTTACTGGAACAACTCAAATACCATAATAAACCTGTACCGAGCTTCGGAACCAAAATTACGGGCCCGATACTATCAAATTCAAACACAGTTAAATTTCCAAAAACTCTTATAATTTCAGTTAAACAACTTCTTTCAAAGATTCATTTCTCGAGCTAGGGACCTAAGAATTCAATTCCAGGCATACGCCAAAGTCCCATATTTTTCTACGGACCCTCTGGGCCTTCAAATCTCGAGTCCGGGTCCGTTTAACCAAAATGTTGACGAAATCAACTTAAATTCAATTTTAAAGGCAAAATTAGAATTTTTCTTAATTTTTCACATAAGGGCTTTCCGGATATACACCCAGACTGTGCACACAACACGAGGTGAGACAAGAGGAGGTTTTTAAGGCTTCGAAATACAGTTTTGACTTTTAAAACAAGAGATGACCTTTTGGTTCATCACATTCTCCACCTTTAAAACAATTGTTCGGCCTCGAACGGACATAAAAAGTACCAAAATAGGGGGAAAGATGGGGATATCGGCTCCGCATATCGGACTCGGACTCCCAAGTAGCTGCCTCGGCAGGCTGACCTCTCCACTGAACACGAACTGCATGATAACTCTTCGTCCTCAACTAATGAAATTTCCGATCTAGAATAGCCACCGGCTCCTCCTCGTAGGTCAATTCATTGTCCAACTGGACATTGCTGAAGTCTAACACATGGGATGGATCGTCGTGATACTTCCGAACTATAGAAACATGAAATAATGGATGCACAGCTGATAAACTCGATGGCATCACAAGTCTGTAAGCCACCTCTCCCACTCTATCCAGGATCTCAAAAGGACCAATGAACCTAGGGCTTAGCTTGCCCTTCTTTCAAATCTCATCACACCCTTCATGGGCGACACCTGAAGCAACACTCGCTCACCAACCATGAGTGCCCATCACGAACCTTGCGGTCGGCATAACTCTTCTGCCTGGACTGAGCTGTACGAAGTCTGTCCTGAATAACGTTAACCATATCCAAGGCATCCTGCACTAAGTCTGTACCCAACAACCGAGCCTCTCCCGACTTAAACCATCCAACCAGCGACCGACACCACCTACCATATAACGCCTCATAGGGAGCCATTTGAATGCTCGACTGATAGCTGTTGTTGTAGGCAAACTCTGCTAATGGAAAGAACTGGTCCCAAGAACCTCCAAAGTAAATAACACATGCGTGGAGCATATCCTCCAAAATCTGAATACTACGCTCAGAATGTTCGTCTGTCTGAGGATGAAATGTTGTGCTCAAATCGACCCGCGGGACCAACTCACGCTGAACTACCCTCCAGAAATGCGAGGTAAATTGCGTACCTTGGTCAGATATGATAGACACGGGCACACCGTGAAGACGAACAATCTCCCGAATATAAATCTTATCCAATCACTCCGAAGAATAGGAAATTTCCATAGGAATGAAATGCGTTGACTTGGTCAGCCTATCCACAATAACCCATACTGCATCGAACTTCCTCTAAGTCCGTCGGAGTCTAACAACGAAATCCTATGTTATACGCTCCCACTTCGACTCAAGATTCTCAATCTTCTAAAACAAACCACCAGGCCTCTGATGCTCGTACTTTACCTGCTGACAATTCAAACACCAAGCTACATACGCCACAATATCTTTCTTCATCCTCCTCCACCAATAATGCTTCTGCAAGTCCTGATACATCTTTGTGGCGCCCGGATGAATGGAGTACCGGGAACTATGGGCACACAAATATGACCCTGCATCTGCAAACTCCAACATCCCCAACTGTAACCTGCTTGGAACCACCGTGCCGCATCATGTCCCTCAAGACAAGTAGATGAGGATCACCATACTGCCGATCTCGGATACAATCAAATAATGAAGAAGAAGTGACTGTGTAATCTAGAATGCGGCCGGGCTGAGAAACATCCAACCTCATGAACTGATTGGATAAAGCCTGAGCATCCAAAGCAATCGGTCTCTCCCCAACCGGAATATATGCAAGGCTCTCCATACTGGCTGACTTCCTACTCAAAGCATCGGTCACCACATTGGCCTTCCCCGGATGATACAAGATGGTGATGTCGTAGTCTTTCAACAGCTCCAACCACCTCCTCTACCTCAAATTCAGCTCCTTTTGCTTGAACAAGTATTTCAAACTTTTTTGATACGTGAACACCTCACATGACACACCATATAGATAATGCCTCCAAATCTTCAGCGCGTGAACAATGGCTACTAGCTCCAAATCATGAAATGGATAATTCTTCTCGTGGATCTTCAATTGTCGCGAAGCATATGCAATAACCTTTCCATTCTGCATCAACACTGCACCAAGTCCGACACGAGATGCATCACAATACACAGTATATGGCCCTGAACCTGCGGGAAAAAACAACACCGGTGCCATAGTCAAATCTGTCTTGAGCTTCTGAAAGCTCGCCTCACACTCATCTGACCACCTGAACTGGGCATCCTTCTGGGTAAACCTGGTCATCGGGGCTGAAATAGTCTAAAACCCATCCACAAACTGACGGTAATATCCCACCAAACCCAAGAAACTCCGAATCCCGGACCACCCGCCCCTGCAAGTCATAAATCACAATAAGCCTCTATGGGAAGTTTCATTTAGGGGAACAGGGTCCGATAACACAAAACGACCGATCGGGTTGTTACATCAGCGCGTGAATGATAGATGCTAGCTCCAAATCATGAACTGGATAATTCTTCTAGTGGATCTTCAACTGTCGTGAAGCATATGCAATAACCTTGCCATCCTGCATCAACACCACACCAAGTCCAACATGAGATGCATCATAATACACAGTATATGGCTCTGAACCTGTGGGCAAAACCAACACCTGGATCCATAGTCAAAGCTTTCTTGAGCTTCTGAAAGCTCGCCTCACACTCATCTGACCACCTGAACTGGGCACCCTTCTAGGTCAACCTGGTCATCGGGGCTGCAATAGAAGAAAACCCCTCCACAAACCGACAGTAGTAGCCTGCCAAACCCAAGAAACTCTGGATCTCTGTGGTGATTTGGGTCCAGGCCAATCCTTGACCGCTGAAATCTTCTTAGGATCCACCTGAATACCCTCTGCTAATACAACATGACCCAAGAACGCAACTGAGCTCAACCAAAACTCACATTTCAAAAACTTAGCATATAACTGACTGTCGCTCAGAGTCTGGAGAATGACTAGAAGGTTCTGCTCATGCTCCTCCCAACTGCGGGAATAGATGAATATCGTCAATGAATACAATCACGAAGGAATCCAAATAAGCCCTGAACACTCGGTTCATCAAGTCCATGAGAGATGTTGGGGCATTTGTCAACCCGAATGACATCACTATGAACTCATAATGCCCGTACCGAGTGTGAAAAGTTGTATTAGGTACATCGGATGCCCTAACCCTCAACTGATGGTAGCCAGACCTCAAATCAATCTTCGAAAATACCTTGGCAACCTGAAGCTGATCAAACAAATCATCAATCCTCGGCAATGGATACTTGTTCTTGATGGTAAATTTGTTCAACCATCGATAATCTATGCAAATCCTCATCGATCCATCCTTTTTCTTGACAAACAACAACGACGCACCCCAAGGCGAGACACTAGGCCTAATAAAGCCTTTATCAAGCAAATCCTGCTACTATTCTTTCAATTCCTTCAACTCTTCGGGGCCATACGATATGGTGGGATAGAAATGGGTTGAGTGCCTGGAACCATATCAATGCAAAAGTAAATATCCCTATCGGGTGGCATACCTAGCAGGTATGCGGGAAATACCTCTGGAAACTCACGGACAACGAGCAAAGAATCCATAAAAGGAACCTCAGCACTAGAATCTCAAACATAAGCCAAATAGGACAAACACCCCTTCTCGACCATATGCCGAGCCTTTATATAAGAGATAACCCTGCTGGAAGAATGACCAGGAGTCCCTCTCCACTCCACTCGAGGCAACCCCGGCAATGCTAAGGTTACGATCTTAGCATGACAGTCCAATATGGCATGATAAGGCGACAACCAATCCATCCCAAAAATGACATCAAAATCTACCATATCGAGGAGTAGGAGATCTACACTGGTCTGAAGACCCCCAATAACCACTACACACAAAAGGTAGACACGATCTACCATAATAGAATCACCCACCGATGTATACACATATACATGAGTACTTAGAGAATCATGAGGCATAACCAAATAAGGGGGAAAATACGATAACACATAGGAATATGTGGACCCTGGGTCAAATAGAATTGAAGCATCCCTGTTTCAAACTGAAACCGTATATGTGATAACAGCATTGGAGGTCTCAGTCTCAGGTCTAGCTGGAATAGCATAGCATCGGGGCTGGGCTCCACCACTCTGAACTAGATCCCTGGGAGGCCCTCCTGCTGGATGACCTCTATCTCTAGCGGCCTGGCCTCCACCTATAACGGCCTAACCTCCACCTCTAACACCTCGACCCCCACCTCTAGCTGGCTGAGCGGGCGGTGGAACACCCGGTGCTGGAACCATGGCACGAGAACCTTGGTGTTGAACTGCTCGAGGCTCGAGGGCAAAATCTAGCAGTGTGCCTCGAATCACCACAAGTATAACAAGGTCTCGGCTGCTGAGACTGCTGGCCCTGAAACTGATCCTGACGACCTGAGTAACCACCCTGATAACTTTGGAGCGGCGGTGCATTGATAGAAGCTGGTGGTGAACTGTAGGGAAACTGATCAGAATACTGCTTATGAGAACCACGGCAACCTGGAGCACTTCGAGAAACCTGAAGTGTTGAATGAAATGGCCTGGGAGGATGGCCCCTACCAAAAGAGTCCCTGCCTCCAGATGAGGCACCATTAAACCTGCCAAAATGACGGGGCCTCTTTTCAGACCCCTGACCACTCCCCTTTAATAGAACCATCTCAACTCGTCTGGCCACATTGGCTGCATCCTGGAAAGAAATCTCACTCCCAGTCTCCTTAGCCATCTGCAATCTGATCATTTGAGCTAGTCCCTAAATAAATCTCCTCACCCTCTCTCGCTCGGTGGGAAGTATCATAAGAGCATGACGGACCAAGGTGATAAATCTGGTCTCGACCGAATGACGGTCATAGAACCCTGCTGGAGACATTCAAACTGCCTCCAATAATCCTCCCTCTGAGTGATAGGAAGAAAATTCTCCAAAAATAACTGAGACAACTGGGCCCAAGTCAAAGTCGGGGATCCAGCTGGTCTATCCAAACAATAATCTCTCCACCAAGTCTTGGCGGAACCTAACAAACAAAAAATAGCAAAGTTGACCCCATTTGTCTCCACTATCCCCATGTTCCGTAGAACCTCGTGACAGCTATCCAAATAGTCATGGCGATCCTCTGAAGATGTATCGCTATAAGTAGTAGTGAAAAGCTTCTGTCCAACCTCAAAAAAGCATCAACAGACATAGCTGCTCCATCACCGGTCTAAGCCGCAACAACCAGCTGAACTCCCCCAGTTGGCTGAGCTGCTGGGGTCTAAAACTAAGAAGCCATCTACTCCGGAGTGCGAGTAGCGGAAATCTGGGCTCCTCCCCTAGCTTGAGAGACGGCTTGTGCTACAGGAAGTAAGACTTCCTGAGCGACACTCTCCATAAGGCCCACTAGACGGACCAGAGCATCATGGAGTATCGGGGTAGCGATGAACCCCTCGGGAACCTGAGTTGGCCCTGCCAGAGCTGTCTGGGCAGGAACCTCATCAGCAAACTCTACTTGAGGCTCTGTCGATGGTGCTGCTGCTCTGGGCTGAGCTCTTCCCCTGCCTCGGCCTCTAGCACGGCCTCGTCCTCTGCCTCTTGTAGGAGCTGCCACTGGGGACTCGGGCTGCTGATCAGTGGATGAAGAAGCACGTGTTCTCTCCATCTGCGAAAGAACAGAGTAGAAGTTCAATTAGAATTGAGAAATCAAATCGCACGACAGAGAAGAATAGATGTGAAGTCATTTCTAAACTCTGTAGCCCCTGAGGGATAAGCACAGACGTCTCCCTACCGATCCCTCAGACTCTACTAAGATTGTCCGTGAATTGTGAAACCTGAGCAACCTAGTTCTCTGATACCAACTTATCACGACCCGAATTTCCCACCGTCAGGACCGTGATGGCGCCTAATGTTGAACTCGCTAGGCAAGCCAACGTTACTGATTATTTTTACATATTCCTTTATCTTCAACAGTTTACCATATGTTATATTAAATCAGCAAAAATCAAAATACGGAAGAAACAGAATTTGACAATTTAATTTAATACTATTACGAAATCCATAATAAACTACACCCAGAACTAGTGTCACAATTTCACGGACGATCTACGGATACTGCAAATAATAGTCTGAACAATATAAATATACATCTGTCTTAGAAATAGATGAGAACAAAAAAGAGGCAGGATGGGAAGGGATGCCAAGTCATGTGGACGCCTGCAGGACTACCTTAGGTCTCCACTGGACTGAAGGCAGCAACCTCAATCTATGGTCCGAAGGATCCAGTACTGGAATCTGTACAAAAAGTGCAGAGTGTAGTATCATTGCAACTGACCCCATGTACTTAGTAAGTGTCGAGCCTAACCTCGGCGAAGTAGTGACGAGGCTAGGACACAACAATCATATAAACTTGTGCAGTTTAATCATATACGAGGAGCAATAATATCAAGAATCTAAATGGACGAATACGGAAAGAGGGGAAGCATGTTGAGGGGAAGAAATATCAAGTTATGACAATAACAAAATAAAGCGACAAAGTAAATATCAAACTTAAAACAACGGAAATAATAGCACAGAGACAAATGCACGGCATCAACCTTCGTGCTTTTACTCTCGTCCTCACCATAAAATCAACAAAAACGGCACGACATCACCCTTCGTGCTTTTACTCTCTCATAATCATGGCACGACATCACCTTTCATGCTTTGAATTTCATTAATATGGCACGACATCACCCTTCATGCATTAACACTCACAATATCGGCACGACATCACCTTCGTCCTTTAAAACTAACTCATAATATCACGCACGGGATCACCCTTCATGCTTTATACTCTTCCTCACCCAAACAAATTAAATCACACCAACTCGACAAGGAAATCAACAGTATAAACAATAATAGAAACCATAACGTCCCGGCAAGGGAGTCCACAATAGAAACTATATCATCCCGGAAAGGGGGAACATCTATAACAAATCTCGCTTACTCAATTAGCTTCATGGAATAAATCTCAAGTTGAATCAATACTTAGCAATAGGCAACACCAAGGAAATAACATCAATATGGATAATTATCAAATTAAACCTAAGTAGTACTTAATGAAAAATCATATAAATCACAATATACAACCTTGACACCAACGTATAGATACTCATCACCACACCTATATGTTGAACATAACACTAACACGTAGCAAATAGGACACAACGCCTATTCCCTCAAGCTAAGGTTAAGGAAAACACTTACCTCGGATTCCACGGCCAAACTCAAGCCTCCAACACCTCTTTCCCTTTAGAATTCACCTCCAATTCACTTGTATCTAGACATAATTAACTTAACAACATCAATAAATGCTAAAGAATTCAACCCCGATGCTTAATTACAGGTTTTCAATCATTTTCCCAAAAGTCAAATATCAACCCCAGGCCCGCTTGGTCAAAACACGAGGTTCGGACCAAAACCCGATCACCCATTCACCCACGAGCCCGAATATGTAATTAGTTTCGGAATCCGACCCCAAATCGAGGTCTAAATTCCCAAATTTGTAAAATCCCCAATTCTCCTAAAATCCCTAATTTCTACCCTTAAATAAAAAGATTTAGGCTTAGAAATCTAATGGGTGTTGATGGAAAATGAAGGAAATGAGTTTGAGAACACAACCAAAGATTTGGTGATGAAATTCTGCTTCAAAAATCGCCTCTAAGCTTCCTTGGTTTTGAAAATATGAAGTTATGGCCTAATTCCCGTCTTGCTACTGTTTTAAGTGTTGCCCGACAGTGTTCATTGCGTTCGCTTGAACCCTGTCGCGTTCGCGAAGAACTTCCTCCTGAGGACTTACGCATTCGAAGGAAAGAATATGCGTTCACAAAGGCTTAACCCAGGCCTGCCTTCACGTTCGCATATAAGGGGAAGCGTTTGCATAGGCCTTTCCTAAGTTCCCTGACCATCCCCTCCTAAAACTATGTGTTCGCGTTTGACCGGTCGCGTTTCGTGTAGAGCAGCCCCCCAATGCTCCGTGTTCGCGTCCAGGTCTATGCGTTCGCGAAGAACAAACCCATCCCCAACCTAGTTTACCCTTCGCGTTCGCATGGTTGACCACGCGTTCGTGAAGCACAAAATACAAGGCAGCAGATACAACAATTACACCAGATTTTTCAAAGTCAAAAACATCCTGGAGCCTATCTGAGACTCACCCGAGCCCTCGGGGCTCAAAACCAAACATGCATACAAGTCTAAAAACATCATAGGGACTTGTTCGTGTGATCAAATTGCCAAAATAACACCTTCAACAACGAATTTAGCATCAAAATCAATGAAAATTTCAAGAACTCTTAAAGTTTCAAATTTTACAACTAATGGCCCGAAGATGAACCCTGCATAGCTGGGGGGCGATGAGAACTCTCTGGCATAGCACTGAGATAAGGACTAGGAGACCCCTGATGACCTGAATACCCGCCGGAGGGACCCTGAATAGCTGGTGGGCAGTAAGAACTGTCCGGCATGGCGCTGAAATAAGGTCTCACTGGAGCACCACGAGAAGGTAGTGGAGGGGCTGAATATGGAGGCCTACTGGGCTGGCCTCTACCGAAATGACCTCTACTCCTGGCTGGGGCACCTCTGAAATCCCCAGAAAATATAGCTCTCTTGTCCTGCTGACCCTGCTCTCTGCTCTTCGATCGGTAACCCTCAATCCGACGATCTATCTCGACCACAAGCTGATAAGGAATACCCATCTCCACCTCTCGGGCCATGTTAGCCCTAATACCGGAGTGTAGCCCATTTAAAAACCTCTGCAATCTCTCAGCATCAGTAGGAAGAATCATAAGGTCATGGCGGGACAACTCTGAAAACCTGACCTCGTAGTTTGTCACTGACATCTGCCCCTGCTCCAGCTGCTCAAACTAGTACCGCAGCTCTTCCCTCTCGAAGGGTGGAATATACCTGTCCAGGAATAGCTGAGTGAACTTCTCCCATGTGATAGTAGGGGAACTTGCTGGCCTACCAAGGATAAATGACTGCCACCATCTGCGGGCCCTGCCCTGTAGCTGGAAGGTAGTGAAGTCGACTCCATGGGACTCCAAAATCCTCATGTTGTGTAGTCTGTCCCTGCACCTATCAATAAAGTCCTGGGCATCCTCTCCTTTCTCATCTCCAAATACCGGAGGGTGCAATCGAGTCTATCTATCGAGTAGCTTCTACGGATCGCCGTCCGCAGCCGGTCTGAGCTCTGGTGCTGCTACCGCTGGCTGTGCTCCACCCACTGGCAGAGTATCTGGAGTCTGATATACTGTCGTTGCATGACCTGCGGCCTGGATGGAAGGGGTCTGAGCTCCCCCTCCCGCCTGAGAAGTGGCAGAATCTGCTGGAAAATAAACCAGCCTGGGTCATAATGTCCATGAACCGCATCATACGGCCCATGATCTCCTGAAAGCCTGGTGCAGTCATGAAATCTACTGGGGCAGGACCTGCTGGAGGTACCTCGTCCTGCTCCTCGATGATAGGATCCTCTAGAGGTGTTAATGGAGAAACTCTGAAACGCCCTCGTCCCCTACCTCGGGCCGGTTCCCTCCCCCAGCCTCTATCATGGCCTCGGACGGCGGGGGTAGCGACATCTCCCGGGTCTGGAATATCAGCTACCCGAGTCCTCAGCATCTGTGAGAGAATAGAAGAATGAGATTTAGTAAGACTATCAACTGCACGATAGGATAAGAATAAAGAGAGGTTTATTAACACCCTATTGCCTCCCAAAGATAAATACAGACGTCTCTGTATCGATCTGCAAGACTCTACTAGGTTTTCTTGTGACTTGTGAGACCTATGTGAACCTAGATCTCTGATACCATGTTGTCACGACCCAAATTCCAACTCAGGTCGTGATGGCGCCCAACATCAGAGTCGGGCAAGCCAACATCAATTTCTAGCGAGATTTCTTCACTTGTTTAAATATTTACGTGCTTCACAAATTTTCGATTCAAAAATCATTTAAAGAAAACAGTCAAGTGATGCAATGTGATTAAATGAACTCAAAAGATCGTTTTCCAATATGTGTAATGTATCCAAAAGTATTAGAAAACCAACTACGAGAGCCAAGACCTAGTTTCACAAGTTCAAAGGCGACTAGTGGAATGTACAAAGTAGACAAAATAATATACAATTTTTCTGAAAGGGGTAGACAAAGTATCCCAAATAAATAATAGAAACTCCACAGTGCTGCTGAGGAACGCCGGGAAGAGCAGCTCACCGTGTAGTCTAGCCCAGTAAGTGCTCTCAAGATCGCGCTCCAGTATGATAACCAGATGTACCAGCCTCAGAACCTGTACAATTAAGTACAGAAGAGTATCATGAGTACATATAAACAAATATGTACCCAGTGAGTATCCCGTCTAAACTTGAAGAAGTAGTGACGAGAGGTAGACGGACTACTCTCTAGGGTCCTTAGCAATAATATAATTAAAAAGGTTTAATAAGGATTAAAAATTACGTAAATCAAGTAGACATGGAATATCATGTATATGAATACCACCTACCGCAAGTGTCAAATAACAACAGTTAATACGAGTCCAAACCCCCTACACCATAGAACAATTCATTTGACAATATTAATAAGACTCCCAGTCAAATACATAGCATAAAGAATGCCGAGGCGTACGGCCGAAGCGATGCGACAATTTAAATGTGCACTGCGGAAGGGTCGAACGGCTCGGTTGACATAATATAAGGCTACCCTGCTCACGGATCATACATGCTACACCGGTGCTCGTATTCATACACTGAGTTTATTATGAATTTCAGGAAATATAGAGTTCAAGGCAACATCAAGATTTAATATAACCTTCCATTTTCTCATGCTAGTTTCAAGGATAATAGTCGGCTAAAAATACATGCAGGGATACAGATAAGGCATATAAGCATGCTTGTGAGTCCTAAAGACTACCCGACATAATATAGTAGTAGCTACACACGGACTCTCGTCACTTCGTGCGTGCACAGCCCCCCACCCCCTGTAAATAAGGACAATTCAATCATTTATAATTACCTATGGTAACAATTCCCTCTTACAAGGTTAGAAAGGAGACTCACCTCGCATAGAACCTATTTCCCGGGTCAAGAACGTGCCTGAACCTCCAAACTCTACACCTCAGGACTCAAAACTTGTCAAATATTATATAAATACGTCAATCTACACTCAAACGTATGAAATTCTCTTACTAACTCAGCCTATTCATCTTTCTTGAAGATATCCCAAAATACACCCCCCAGGCCCACATGCTCAGATTTCGGAAATTTTTGAAGAAAATACTCACCCATAGCCTTAGGGTCATTAACATATAGTTTTTACATGATTTCATGGTAGAAAAGTGGTGAAATTCCCTAAAATCCATCAACCCTAGGTTTTCACCCGAACCCCTTTGATTTCCACTAATTAGGTGTTAATTACCTAAGATTTAGTGCAATAATCTTATATTTAAATGGAATTTACTTACCTTTTTGTAGCTAGGCCAAACACCCTCTTGAAAGCTCTCAAATTCGTCAATGGAGGAGGAGAAAGTAGTGAAAAATGGTTAAGTCCTGACTTAAATGACCTTTCTGACTCCAGTGACTTCGAACCTGCAACTCGAGGACCGCACCTGCGGACCACTGGTCGCACCTGCGGACTTTAGCAAGAAGCCTGGGGGGGGCAGTGCGTAGCTACTATTATGTCATGTCCGGGTAGCCTAGGACCCACCAACATGCTTTATGTGTGTACCTGTAACCCTGCCTGTAATATTAAACTGCTGATATGACCGAAACATAATTGAATGCTTAAAAGAAAACTAGAGCTCATATTGTTAACCTTCTATAAAGGGAATTGTTTCAAATAACAACAGTCAATATACACTCAAAATCATGAAATTCTCTTACTAGCTTAGCCTAATCATCTTAGTTGAAGATATCCCAAAATACACCCCCGGGGCCCACATGCTCGGATTTCGGAAATTTTTGAAGAAAATACTCACCCATAGCCTAAGGGTCAATAATATATAGTTTTTACATGATTTCATGGTAGAAAAGTGGTGAAATTCCCTAAAATCCATCAACCTTAGGTTTTCACCCTAACCCCTTTGATTTCCACTAATTAGGTGTTAGTCTACCTAAGATCTAGTGTAATAATCTAATATTTAAATGGAATTTACTTACCTTTTTGTAGCTAGGCCGAACGCCCTCTTGAAAGCTCTCAAAACCGTCAATGGAGGAGGAGAAAGTAGTGAAAAATGGTTAAGTCCCGACTTAAATGGGCTTACTTCCTCCAGAGACTTCGCACCTGCGGCTCCAGGACCGCACATGCGGTCCCGCACCTGTGAGCCATTGGTCGCACCTGTGGACTTTAGCAAGAAGCCTGGGGATCGCACCTACGGTTGGTTTTCCGCACCAGCGGACCCGCTCCTGCAGAGAAAGGTCCGCACCTGTGATGGTAGGATTTTCCCCAGGGAGTCGCACATGCGAGGCCTCGACTACAGGAGCGGTCTCGCACCTGCGATCTGGGCGATCGCACCTGCGGTCACACCAGACCTGGTGCACCAGCAGTTGAGACTGCTGGTTTTTTGGCCCCGTTTGGTGTCCGAGAGGCACCTGGACCCACCCGAACCCCCGTGCACTTATACCAATAAATCCAAAATTATATCACGGACTTGTTCGAGCCTTCGGAACACCCAAAACCATGCTAAAACCCAAAATCACTCCTCAAAACCCCTGGAATCAAACTTAAGAAATTTCAAGTTCTAGAATTTGGTTTCAATTCGTCGAACCGACCTATACTACTCGGAATGACACCAACATTTGCAAGCAAGTCATAAATGACATAACGGACGTATTCCCGATCTTGGAATTCCGTTCGGACCTCGATAACTCAAAAGCACGTTCCAAACCAAATTATGAACTTAAGGAAACTCTATTTCGCTATATGGCGTCGAAACGCTCCCGGGTCATCCAAAACCCATTTCGTTCATACGCGCAAGTCCGAAATCATTATACGAAGCTACTGGAATTGGAGAAACTCGATCCCGAGGTCGTTTACTTCGAATGTTGACCGAAGTGAAACTTGGCCTTAAAAGTTAATCTTAAGGAACCAATTGTTCCTATCTTACTCTATACATCTCTGAATCCCGAACCAACCGTCCCCGCAAGTCACGAATCATCGAAAGCCGCTACGGGAAGTCTTATTTAGGGGAACGGGTCCGAATACGCAAAACGACCGATCGGGTCATTACATGTATTAGGATAATTGTTTAAGTGAAATGTTTAGATCACTGTTTTAAATAACAGAATTTTATTTGCTGCCGTATTTTAATTTACAAAAATTTATTTATTTGATTATGAAATGCAAGAAAAGGTAATGATTTCAAAAATGTTAAAACAATAATGTATTTCAATTAATTAAGGATTTGACTTGCCTGATAGTGGTATCCGGCGCCATCACGACCTATGGATTTTGGGTGGTGAAAACATGGTATCAGAGCTCTAGGTTCCCGTAGGTCTCACGAGTCATGAGAAAGTCTAGTAGAGTCTTGCAGATCGGTACGGAGACGTCTGTACTTATCTTCGAGAGGCTACAGGGCTGTTAGGAGTACTTCCCTTCTTGAATCTCCATTGATTCCTTTGAGGCTTATGCATATGTTCATTCATACTCAATCTTACGCATCGCAAAGCACTTGCTATGGATCAGGAATTTAAGGAATGGAAATGGTGCTACAAATGCAATTCGAGATGCTTCCATGTGTAAATGGCCATGGTTGTTGTTATGGCCCTGTGATAGGGTAATACATTGTTTCAGCTCAGTAGCTATGTTTCTGGGAGCCTTAAGGTTGTGCTCAGGTAGTGATAATGTTTTTAACTGATTGTCGTGCGGTGTCGATATGATGATAGAACGGTTGCCCGCATGTTGGGGAAGTTCAATGGTTTGAAGGGAGGTCTTCTTAGAGTGTGATTTCGAGATTTCAGTATTTTTTTTCTGGCAGAGGGAAGGCGTTTGGAGTATGAATGGCCCGATTGGGTTTGATAAGGTAGTCAGACTTGGTGTCTTCAAGTGAGGTGGGATATGCACCTGGGATGTGTGGTCGTTGTCATTGATCGAATGGAATGTGTTAAGTTTGTCGATTATATGGTTTCTTCGGTTGTGTGGGGTCAGAGTATTGAGAAGAAGTATTGGAGAATGCGGTTGGCAAATAATGATCCTAGAATGAGTCTAGGCGGTGGTTCCATTTCTAGGAGGCCAGGTGTTAGAAGCGGAAGTCGAGTAGTCACGAAGTGGGGGAGCGGTAGCACAACTTGGAATTTGGTGATATTGTCGCGCATTAATGGGTTTCCATAAGGAGCATATGGACTAGTAAGTTGGTAAATGAAGCAGGGCGTACGATGGGGTATTGAGGTAGCAGAGAGCATGCATTTCAGCGTCGTTGGGAGGTGTCCGCGGGTGATTTCCACATGTGGGTTGTCTTCTAGGGATAGGTTAGCAATGGCGGGGTTGGCAGGTTCTGAGAGGGGTCCTAGTGGATAGTCAGTAATAGATAGAATGTGTGAATGATTCTAGAGAATTCGAGTATTTAGGGAGTGCTAGCAGAAGAATTTGGAAGATTTGGATGGATTGCTGAGCAATATCGTGTTATCAAAGGAGGGAGGATCTTAGCAGGGTCTAGAGTGGTGCAAGGAGTAGCTTCGAGCTAAGTGGGGGAGTCCCACCATCTGTAGTTGGGTTGTAGTATTGTCTTCGCATGGGGTTGAGGATTTTTGGTGTGTTGGGAAGTTATTTAAGCTAAGGAAAAAGGAGTAAAATGGTAATTGTGCATAGGATTGGATGAATATGTGCAAAAGTTGGCCCTGTCGGATCAGGGTTAGGCTTTGGAAGATTCAGACCTTATGCTTAAGGCATGAGCGAGTTGTAAGGATAGTGACTCAGTCACGTGTTTCATCGAAAAAGGTGTTCATGTGCTAGGAGAGCCTTGGAGTTGATTGTATTCGGGGCCAGTCAGAGTGGGTAACTCTCAATAGCGGTCCTAGTGAGTTCAAAAGTTAAGAATGTGGCAATTAAGGATTTCAGGAAGCAGTATGATCGAGAATCGAGCTTTTGAAGAGTAATCTCTGAGAAAATGAGGATGGTTGGAATGTTCTATGATATATTTCAGCATGCAAGATAATATTGGAGGATTGAGAGAAATAGACTCCAGATTAAAGAAAAGATTATCAGAAGGGTATGAGATGGGTTGCGGGATTTGGCGGCATGGTCTCGTGGATCAAGGTCACTCGGGATGAGTGAGGGTTAAGTTTGCTATGGGTTGAAGGAAGTTGTTATTATTCCTGAGGAAATTGATGATGATTTAAAAGAAGATAGATTGATTGGCCATGGTTGAAATGGCACGTTTGCGGTAGTGGTTGGTTCCTTTGATGTGATTTAGTTATGCATGTGGTTTGTGCCGGTGTGTGCGTGGCTTGTCAGTCGTCGTAATGGATTTCATGTGGGAACATTTGAGTGATATGGCCTGTCATGTGTAGGCGGACCCCGGAAGGGTTATGGTGGTATATATTACTACTTAAGGATTTGCATGATCTGGGTGATAATTGGAATTCACTTGTGTGTTGAGATGGTACTCTTGAATTGAGTCAAGTAAAAAGTTTCTATATGATGAAGTGTTCGCCCTATTGGTGGTTCAAAATTTATGATGTATTATTGCGCTACCTCATGTGGGTATGTTAAGTGCGGGAAGCAGTATGTAACTGGGAGTAAGAATCGAGATTTAGGTCCGATGTTTATAAGGATGTCATGAGCTCGGAAGAATAAAGCAAAGTTATTTGAAAGTTCAGTGTAAGTTGGTGTTATCTTCAGTGTCACCTGAGATTGATATTCGGTGAAAGAGGCTTTGTACCCTGGTCATGGGTTCTTGATGTGTTTTGAGGCCTTAGTGTGGTCGGTGTTATGGATGGGCAGACTTGTTGCCTTCTGTGGAAGGTCATGGAAGCGTGACCGCGAAAAGATTGTATAAGGTGTGACATGTAGTCACTTGATGGATTTCAGATTTGGACTGAGTATAAAGAAGTGCAATATGGCTTAATTGAGAATTTACGCCTGAAGGGCGTTCGGTTCAGTTGATTATGGATTATGGATTATGGATTATGGGGTGTTAGTCCCGGTGATGATGGTTTTTCTCGTGTATTATGAGAGAAAGTGGGTTAATGTGGACCCAGGTAAAAGCTAATAGCTAAGTTTGGTGCGAGCGAAGTGGCTCGATGGTTGTGGATAGATTTAAATATGATTATAGGCTCCGTGTGAGCCAGGCATGTTTCTTTCAGTAGAGCGCTTTTCATGGAAAGGTATTAGAATAGCGGGTGTTGTTCCGTCTTCGTCAAATTTATGTGTTATTGTGATTGTGTCGTACGAGTTGTGAAACGGCTTGATAATTTCTCATGTGTTGAGGTCCCGCGTAGCGGGGATGTGATGTGAGCAGGATAGCTCTTGAGATGTATATATATATATCGCACCTCAGTTGTGCTTGAGTTTTGTAGCCTATGGCTTTATCAGTCTCCCCAGGATGGTATTACGCACTTAGCATGCTTGTGATCGATATTCAGTAATTCGTAATAGTGATCAAATCAGCTCCGTATATATATCTTCTTATGTAAATTTTATGTGTGGATCGGGTGGCACGTCGCCACGGGTATGTTTGGATCGGGTTGCACGACGCAACAGTGTGATGATGAGAAGGGTTAATATGTATTTATTTTCTTGTGATTTATTTCCTATTTTCTGGTAAAGATTCATATTAGTTGTGTGAGCTGAGTAGTTTCATACTGAGTCATTTCTTATTATCATGTTCGAGTTATGGCCTATTGGGCGATGCGGTATCATGTGAGGATGTTAGCCATGTTTGGGGTGATTTACTGTATGAGCAGTTCATACTGGGTGAGACGATTATCGGACCAAGGATCAGTACGATAAGGAATGTGAAGTGTATATTAAAGAACAAATACCATCATTTAGGTTCATAATGAAAGTGACGATTCTAGTCAAGATGAGGTATTCAAGGATTTGTTAGCTCTGTAGTTGAGTGTGGATTTTTGCACATTCCCTCCGTTGTGGTTGTATCGCTAGCATTATAGCAGGATGTCTGTA
Organism: Nicotiana paniculata; assembly: GCA_005239505.1. Taxonomy (NCBI): domain Eukaryota; kingdom Viridiplantae; phylum Streptophyta; class Magnoliopsida; order Solanales; family Solanaceae; genus Nicotiana; species Nicotiana paniculata. The sequence continues at coordinate 9,230 of MDKI01173167.1, read as the reverse complement.
TGATTGTTATGAGGTGCATCAGGAGCATCAGATTCGTGGACCTTGGCTAACAAGGTTCAGGGAGCGTCGTTGTGGTCAGACGATGAGTTATGTGGTGCATAGCGCCGATTCAGCAAGGGTATGTAGTTATGATCTGGTATATCGTGTGCTAGTTGATGCAGTGCTTATATATATTGAAACTAGGCCTGGCTAGAGAAATTTCAGGTGTTTGAATGAATTCTGAGCTTATTATATGGATAAAGAAGAAATCTCCAGATTTGATCAAGTTATTGTGCTCGACTGGGTTGTGATAGCACGGGCAGGTGCTCGAGATGTTAAACAGTGATTTCATGTAACTCCAAAGCAGTTCTTAGCACATTCGAGGACGAACGTCGGTTTAAGTGGGGGAGAATGTAACGACCCGACTGTTCGTTTTGTGCTCTAGCACGTCGTTCAGCGGTTTGAAGTCTTGAGCAGCTTCGTTTCAGGTATTGACCCATGGGCGTGGTCGGAATTGAATTCCAGGAATTTTAGGATTGATTTGGAAAGAAAATTAATTTCAGAAGCCTTAAGTTGGAGAAATCAACTAAGGTTGGAATTTTGAGTAAACGATTCCGAATCAGGATTTGAAGGTTCCAGCAGGTTTTTATGATGATTTCGGACTTGAGTGTATTCCCGGATCGGGTTTTGGATAACCCGGGAGAGTTTTGGCGTATATTGTGGAAGTTAGCATTTTAGAATGATTTCATGAATTTCGGCTTGAAGTGCATATTAGTGAGGTTGATGTCCGTTTGAGATTTCAGATCTATGAATAGCTCCGTATGGAGATTCCGGAATTGGGAGCGCAATCAGAAGTGAATTTGGATGTCCATATGTCATTTAGGAGTCATTTGGCTAAAAGATAGAAATTTGAATGTTTTTGGGAAATTCGGCCGGGAGTGGAAGTTTTGACATCGAAGTCGGAATGTGATTCCGGAAGTTGGAGAAGGTCCATAATGTTGAATATGACTTGTGTGCAAAATTTAAGGTCAATTGGACGTGATTTGATAGGTTTCGGCATCGGATGTAGAAGTTAGAAAATTCTAAGTTCTTAAAGAATTGGATTTGAGTGCGATTCATGATTTCGGCGTTGTTTGATGTGATTTGAGGACTCGATCAAGTCCGTGTCATGTTTTGGGATAGATTGGTATAATTGGACGGGGTCCTGGGGGCCTCGGGTGGATTCTGGGTGGTTAACGAATCAAAGTTGAAGTTGGTAAAGGGTTGAAGCTGTTGTCATTTGGTGTAACAGCACCTGCGAGGTTTTGACCGCAGGTGCAGCGCCGCAGGTGCAGCTTGGGCTTGGCTTGGCCGGGGACCGCAAGTGCGATGGATATTCCGCACCTGCGAAGTCGCAGGTGCGGACAGTGGGGCGCAGGTGCGATTTGGGCTGAAGTTGAGGAAAACCGCAGGTGCGGGAGATTTGGTCGCACCTACCAGATCGCATGTGCGGAGGAAGGACAGCAGGTGCGGAAGTCGACCTGGGCAGAATGTTTTAAAACAAGAATTTTGGGTTCATTGTCTTCATTTTTCATGGTTTAGGAAATTTTGGGAGAGCCTTTCAAGGGAGATTTCACCAAGCATCAAGAGGTAAGTAAACTCCTCCCGTTTGTAAGTTAAATACAAGATTATATGCATGATTTGATATGGGAAATTGTGGAAAATTTGAGGGTTTTTGAAGAAAAACCTAGAAAATGTAAATTTGGATTTTAGCCACGAATTGTGCATGAATATTTGAGTAAATTATATATTTGAATTAATAAGGCTATGGGTAGAATGTATCTTCGAGAAAATTCGGATTCCGGGCACGTGGGCCTGAGGGCATTTTTGTCATTTCTCCGAGCGGGGTTGGGAGAGTATATAATCTGAATTTTTTTTGAGTATTAGGATGAATTTTCATTGCTTTGTCATTTATGTGGTAGTTTCGGAGCGTTATGCGTCCGTTGGAGTCATCAGAAGGGCTTGGAAGCCAGTATTTGAATTTCGTAGCGAGGTAGGTCTCCTTTCTAACTTTGTGAGGGGGAATCGTCCCCCTAGGTGAATTAATTCAGTATATGCTATTATCTTCGGGGGCTACGTATGCACGAGGTGATGGGAGTTCGTGCATAGCTACTATTATGCCATGTTCGGGTAGCCTAGGACCCACCAGCATGCTTTATGTGTGTACCTGTAACCCTGCCTGTAATATTAAACTGCTGATATGATTGAAACGTAATTGAATGTTCACAAGAAAACTATAACTCATATTGTTAACCTTCTAAAAAGGGAATTGTTTCCGCTGTGAAAATATCTGTATCTGGACTGGGTGTATTACTAAACTTGACAAATGAGTTTCAAAAACAAAGATTTCAAAACCTATATTTCATGTTTCTTTTAATAAAGACTTTACCATTTTCCTGAGAAAAACGGTTTTCTTGATTAAAAAAAATATGAATTTATTATGTGGATACGTGTAACTTTGGGTGCCTGAGTCGCTTGAGTGATTCATAAGCAGGAAGACCCTGTATTTGTGTGTGTATTCATGTGAGCACCTGCGTCGCATGTATGATTCGCGAGCAGGCTAGCCGTATTATCTTAACTGCGTCGCATGATCGATTCGCGAGCGGGGCAGATAGATGCATCTACGGTTCGAGCCGGTCGACCCCTCGGCAGTGCACAGTTTGTTATTGTTGGTCCGCGCCTTTCGACCCTCGGCATTGCATGTGCATGATATTTGCTGCGTAGTTGCTATGATATTATCGTGATTATTGGCCTGAAATGTTAAATTGTCGATTGAAAGGACAAAGACTTAAAGTTATTAAAAAGACTTTTGGAATAAGTTTTTCCTTCCGTTGATTTATTATTATTTGATTAAATCACCATGTTGATTAATTGTTAATATGACGAAGATATAAAGTGTTAAATGTGAACGAAATTGAAGGATATTTAAATCCTGTGTTATAAACTGCCTATGATAAAACCATGCTTAGTGTCACTCCTAAATATTTTAAATGGACCTTTAGTAAGTGTCTAATTTGACCCCTCGTCACTACCTCTCTGAGGTTAGGCGGGCGACTTACTGAGTACACGTTGTTTTTGTACTCATACTACACTTGTTGTGCATTTTGTTGCACAGGTACCTACATATCATAGTGGTTGATTTGGAGACTTGGACGGGTTGCATCATCCGGAAGCGTTCCGCAACTGACAGAGTCCCCCTCCTACCGTATTACTATTATTTTAAATCCCTTGTCCAAATTTGTATTTCAGACAAGTTTTGTAGTATTTGTAAAAATTTTAGAAGTTGCTCATGTACTTGTGACACCGGGTTCTGGGATATGTATTGGGATAATTGTTTAAGTGAAATCTTTAGATCACTGTTTTAAATAACAGAATTTTATTTGCTGCCATATTTTAATTTACGAAAATATTATTTGATTATGAAATGCAAGAAAAGGTAACGGTTTCAACAATGTTAAAACATGAATGTATTTCAACTAATTAAGGATTTGGCTTGCCTGACAGTGGTGTCCGGCGCCATCACGACCTATGGATTTTGGGTCGTGACACATATGACCCCGCCACAAGTTGTAGTAATAGAAATTAGTAAATCTTTCCTTTATTTATAGTCACAATATAACCAACCGCTTTCGCGAATACTAGAAACTCAGTAAGTTTCTTTGAGACTTACTACAACACAATAAATTGACATGATAATCAATTGTATTCCTCCAAAACAGTAATAATTGGCTCTTCTAGAGCTCTCAATTAATTTGCTACTACCACATATTCATCAACATCCATATGGTGAATATCACTTTTAGAGAGAAAGTTATAAATTATGGTCATTGTCAAAATTATATGAAAGATCCGTTCTTGCATTAGTGTTATCCTTTAGTAATCACATTGCCAAAATATTTTGGCGTACAATAGGTACGTGACCAATGGCCATTTATGCCATAATAATGACATTACTTTCTTATTTCACCTCAAACCTCCTTTTAGAGGTAAGCGTGGTATATTCACTACCACTAGCACTTTTATATTTCTTCCAATAATAATATGTATTCAAAAATAAGATGTTGTCCCATTCACATCATGAATGAACTATAATCATCTATATGTGCTTTACAAAATCTCATGTCAAATCGATGACAAATATTACTTTCAAAAAGTGGAAGATTATTTTGAGAATTCTTCTTATTCTCATTATCACAATGATGACGATTATAATTTCGTCTAATGCCGCGTCCACATCCATTGATACCTTTATGGTAATAATTTTATCTTTTTTCAGACTTATCACATATTGCTATCACATTCTCTTAAGGGGAATGAGAATGAATCAAATTCAATGGGACGGGTTTCCACTGCTTTGCCCACAATCATACATGAATTTGATCATGGCATGGCATAGAAATTTTACCACTTCGATTATAATTTCTTGCAAACTCTATAAGAGAAATAATCAAAGTTTATTGTCTTTGCTTGCATTTAAAATCAAATTATAGAATTTCAAGAATTTAAAAGAGAAAAATAAATTAAAATACTTACCTTAACTCTAGAATTTAATCACGAAAAAAGTTCATGGAACAATTGACAATCATTATGCTCAATCCCAAAAATTCTACTCAATTGGTTAGAGTCTCGTGTTGATAAAGTGTTATGAAACAATACAAGAAGAAGAACAATATCTATGTTATATTAAAAGGAGGCTAGTATGCATTGTGGTTAAGCCAAGTGGAAAGCTAAAATAAAGTCACTTGGCAATTTTAGGAGAATATTAATAGTTAAAAATTACAAATGGAAACGTAAAAGTAGTTTAATGAATCTTATACATAATCTAAATAGAACTTAGAAAAGTCTAATATATATATGTCAAGACCCGAAATTCCACCTTCAGGCCGTGATGGCGCCTAACGTTGCACTCGCTAGGCAAGCCAACGTGTTAACTGAATTGATTTAATAACAAATGAAAATAACAACACTGACTAGATAAAAGATATAAAGTTCGGAAGCATTAACATAAATCTAAATAACAACAGCTACTAACGCTAGAATCCCTTTAAGTACAAACCCCAGATTGGAGTCACAACCTCACGAACTAGTCTAAGATTTTGACTAAAAACAACAGTTTGAAAATAAATGATGTATCTATTTGGAAAACACATAAAAGACAGAATGAAAGATAGACAAGGACATCAATAACCACGAACGCCATGCGGAACTACCTCGGTGTCGTCTGGAATGGACTGAAGGACACTCTCACTAGCGATGTCCACTGGATCCGGCTGCGTAATCTACACAACATAAAGAAGTGCAGGTGTAGCATTAGTACAACTGACCCCATGTACTGAGTAAGTGCCGAGCCTAACCTCGGCAAAGTTGTAACGAGGCTAAGACACGACAACAAATTGTACCTGTGCAGTTCAATAGTATAGTAGAGACTAAACAAGAATACAATTATGGGGAAGAACATGCTGGGGGTAAGGTATAGCAAATACTGAAATGACGAAAATGAAAATAACAGTCTAAAATATCTGAAAAATAATAACGGGGATTGACAACACAAAGTAAACAGTGAAAATAAATGGCACGGCATGTCCCCTCGTGCATAACAATATAAAATATGGAACGGAATGTCCCCTCGTGGATAAACAACATAAACATGGCACGGAATGTCCCCTCGTGCATAAACATCACAATCACGGCACGGAATATCCCCTCGTGCATAAAACATCACAATCACGGCATGGAATGTCCCCTCGTGCATATATATATCATCAAAATGGCACAGAATGTTCCTTCGTGCATAAATAGTAATCAATTGGCACAACATCACCCTTCGTGCTTTTATTCTCTTCCTCACTATGAAAGAGGAGAAAGTAGTGAAAAATGGTTATGTCCCGACTTAAATGGGCTTACTGCCTCCAGAGACTTCGCACCTGCGGCTCCAGGACCGCAACTGCGGTCCCGCACCTGCGAGCCATTGGTCGCACCTGTGGACTTTAGCAAGAAGCCTGGGGATCGCACCTGCGGTTGGTTTTTCGCACCAGCGGACCCGCTCCTGCGGAGAAAGGTCCGCACCTGCGATGGTAGGATTTTCCCCAGGGAGTGGAACGTGCGAGGTCTCGACTACAGGAGCAGTCTTTCACCTGCGATCTGGGCAACCGCACCTGCGGTCACACCAGACCTGGTGCACCAGCAGTTGAGACTGCTGGTTTTTTGGCCCCGTTTGGTGTCCGAGAGGCACCTGGGCCCACCTGAACCCCTGTGCACTTATACCAACAAGTCCAAAATCATATCAAGGACTTGTTCGAGCCTTCGAAACACCCAAAAGCATGCTAAAACCCAAAATCACTCCTCAAAACCCCTAGAATCAAACTTAAGAAATTTCAAGTTCTAGAATTTGGTTTCAATTCGCCGAACCGACCTATACTACTCGGAATGACACCAAAGTTTGCAAGCAAGTCATAAATGACATAACGGACCTATTCCCGATCTTGGAATTTTGTTCGAACCTCGATAACTCAAAAACACGTTCCAAACCTAATTATGAACTTAAGGAAACTCTATTTCGCTATTTGGCGTCGAAACGTTCCCGGATCATCCAAAACCCATTCCGTTCATACTCGCAAGTCCGAAATCATTATACGAAGCTACTGGAATTGGCGAAACTCAATCCCGAGGTCGTTTACTCCGAATGTTGACCGAAGTGAAACTTGGCCTTAAAAGCCAATCTTAAGGACCAATTGTTCCTGTCTTACTCTATACATCTCCAAATCCCGAACCAACCGTCCCCGCAAGTCACGAATCATAAAAAGACGCTACGAGAAGTCTTATTTAGGGGAACGGGGTCCGAATATGCAAAATGACCGGTCGGGTCGTTACATGTATTGGGATAATTGTTTAAGTGAAATCTTTAGATCACTGTTTTAAATAACAGAATTTTGTTTGTTGCCGTATTTTAATTTACAAAAATTTATTTATTTGATTATGAAATGCAAGAAAAGGTAATGATTTCAAAAATTTTAAAACAATAATGTATTTAAATTAATTAAGGATTTGGCTTGCCTGACAGTGGTGTCCGGCGCCATCACGGCCTATGGATTTTGGGTCGTGAAAACATGGTATCAGAGCGCTAGGTTCCTGTAGGTCTCACGAGTCATGAGCAAGTCTAGTAGATCTTGCAGATCGGTATGGAGACATCTGTACTTATCTTCGAGAGGCTTCAGGGCTGTTAGGAGTACTTCCCTTCTTGATTCTTCATTGATTTTTGAGGCTTATGCCTATGTTCATTCCTACTCAATCTTACGCGTCGCCAAGCACTTGCTATGGATCAGGAATTTAAGTAATGGAAATGGTGCTACAAATGTAATTCGAGATGCTTCCATGTGTAAATGGTCATGGTTGTTGTTATGGACCTGTAATAGGGTAATACATTGTTTCAGCTCAGTATCTATGTTTCTGGGAGCCTTAAGGTTGTGCTCAGGTAGTGATAATGTTTTCAACTGATTGTCGCGCGGCGTCGATATGATGATAGAATGGTTGCCCGTATGTTGGGGAAGATGAATGGTTTGAAGGGAGGTCTTCTTAGAGTGTGATTTCGAGATTTTAGTGTTTTTTTTCTAGTAGAGGGAAGGCGTTTGGAGTATGAATGGCCCGATTGGGGTTGATAAGGTAGTCAAACTTGGTGTCTTCAAGTGAGGTGGGATATGCACATGGGATGTGTAGTCATTGTCATTGGTCGAATGGAATGTGTTAAGTTTGTCGGTGCTATGGTTTCTTCGGTTGTGTGGGGTCAGAGTATTGAGAAGAAGTATTGAAGAATGCGGTTGGCAAAGAATGATCCTGGAATGAGGCTAGGCGGTGGTTCCATTTCTAGGAGGCCAGGTGTTAGAAGCGGAAGTCGAGAAGTCGCAAAGTGGGGGAGCGGTAGCACAACTTGGAATTTGGTGATATTGTCGCGCATTAATGGGTTTCCATGAGGAGCAGATGGACTAGTAAGTTGGTAAATGAAGCAGGGCATACAATGGGGTATTGAGGTAGCAGATAGCATGCATTTCAGCATCATTGGGAGGTGTCCGCGGGTGATTTCCACATGTGGGTTGTCTTATGGGGATAGGTTAGCAATGGCGGGGTTGGCAGGTTCTGAGAGGGGTCCTAGTGGCTAGTCAGTAAGAGATAGAATGTGTGAATGATGCTAGAGAATTCGAGTATTTAGGGAGTGCTAGCAGAAGAATTTGGAAGATTTGGATGGATTGCTGAGCAAGATCGTGTTATCAAAGGAGGGAGGATCTTAGCAGGGTCTAGAGTGGTGCAAGGAGTAGATTTGGGCTAAGTGGGGGAGTCCCACCATCTGTAGTTGGGTTGTAGGATTGTCTTCGCATGGGGTTGAGGATTTTTGGTGTGTTGGCAAGTTATTTCAGCTAAGAAAAAAGAAGTAAAATGGTAATTGTGCATAGGATTGGATGAATATGTGCAAAAGTTGGCCCTGTCGGATCAGGGTTAGGCTTTGGAAGATTCAGACCTTATGCTTAAGGCATGGGCGAGTTGTAAGGATAGTGACCCAGTCACGTGTTTCATCAAAAAAGGTGTTCATGTGCTAGGAAATCCTTGGAGTTGATTGTATTCGGGGCCAGTAAGAGTGGGTAACTCTCAATAGCAGTCCTAGTGAGTTCAAAAGTTAAGAATGTGGCAATTAAGGATTTCAGGAAGCAGTATGATCGAGAATCGAGATTTTGAAGAGTAATCTCTGAGAAAAATGAGGATGATTGGAATGTTCTATGATATATTTGAGCATGCAAGATAATATTGGAGGATTGAGAGAAATAGACTCCAGATTAAAGAAAAGATTATCAGAAGGGTATGAGATGGGTTGCGGGATTTGGCGGCATGGTCTCGTGGATCAAGGTCACTCGGGATGAGTGAGGGTTGAGTTTGCTATGGGTTGAAGTTGTTATTATTCCTGAGGCAATTGATGATGATTTAAAAGAAGATAGATTGATTGGTCATGGTTGAAATGGCACGTTGGCGGTAGTGGTTGGTTCCTTTGATGTGATTTCGTTATGCATGTGGTTTGTGCCGAGTGTGTGCGAGGCTTGTCGGTCGTCGTAATGGATTTCATGTGGGAACATTTGAGTGCTATGGCCTATCATGTGTAGGCGGACCCCGGAAGGGTTATGGTGGTATAGATTACTACTTAAGGATTTGCATGATCTGGGTGATAATGG